>AMYF01000126.1:0-34650 GCA_000315175.1 Herpotrichiellaceae sp. UM238 | reverse complement strand
CTATCTGTCCCCAGCGCTTGCCCCGATCGAGCCTTCTTCGTTATTTCAACTTTTAATCATGTCAAGTATACACACAACATGATCACGTGAAACCAGCAGAAGAATGATATCAATGATCACAGTGATTTGATAACACTATACAGTAGCATGTAGGGAAGCCTAAGTCTCCACTAACAGACATAGTTATTGACTCGCAGCGACCGTCAAGACAATAGCTTTAAACGTACGACCGTAAGAGAAAGTTCGATTCTTGCACCCTAAGGCGCTGCTGCTTCTCTGCTGTGTTAAAGACATGTTCATCTCCCGCAAAAGCGACTGTTTGTGTCTCTGACATGCCAGAGTGGTCGGGTGTGAGCGGCCGAGAACCTGAACATAGCCTTGAATAGCACGATCGTACAGCCGTAAGGCCTCCATGTGGTCTTGTTGAGCATGTAATAAATCAGCTAGACAGCACACACTCGTCAACGTGTCAGGATGATTCTGTCCAAGCTCCTTCTCTCGCCCCGCCAGCACCCGTCGGTTCAGCTGCTCCGCCTGCTCGTACTTCCCTTGAGCTTGCAGTACCGATGCGAGGTCGCTCACACTCGTCAACGTGTCGGGATGATTCTCTCCAAGCGCCTTCTCTCGCCCCGCCAGCGCCCGTCGGTTCAGCTGCTCCACCTCCTCTGAATTTCATCAGGCCCCAGCAGTCTCTCGCGGCCCTCCAAGCTCGCCCATGCCATCTGGCCCGCTGCTCTATACCGCCCGTTCTTCCAAGCATACCACGCCCCACGGTATAAAATGGCTGCTCGCGTTCGTAGGTAGTTGTCGCCCGCGATGCTATACGATATCACGGCTTCGACGTGTGGGAACAAGGCCTGGCACGTTGACCAATGGATATAGTCTCCGGTGGGGAATGCGGTGTCCAAAATGCTGATGTATCTTCCTTGCCAGCATGCCAGCTCGCCGTAGAGCTCGAGCCACTTTCTCGTCGAGAACTGCACCAGTCGATGCATGTCGAAAAGCTGCTCGTTAACGCCGAGATTGATTGAACTATACGCCCTGAGCGTTGCAACGTCTTCCTCAAAGTCGAACTGGTCTCTATATTCACAACCCAGATCTTCGTGATGATTTAATTGATCAAGGGCTCGAGCAAAGACATAAGCTCGTGCTGCCTCGTCTGGATGTAGTGGAACTTCGTCATCGACAACACGATTTGCTATATCGTACAAGCGTTCTTCTACCTAGAGAGCACATTGACAAGTCCGCTAGTCTGTGCCACAGATATAACAAAACTCTTTGCCGCAACTATAATGACATTAGCACAGTCAGGTAGCTCGCCATTTCGGGAGCGTGTTCAAAGGAGGCACTTGGCTGAGCGATGAAAAGAAATAGCAAGGGATGATTGTGATTAAGGAATCTCAGGAACTTTCCATTTCGCTAGATGATTTATTAGGTATCAACATCCCATTGCTCTTAATGGCTATAGGAGAAAGGGTACTTAAGCTGAGAATCTAGAATGGACGTTAATAGAGGTCTTTAAGACCTAGCAGCCCTCGGATCATGTTCGTAACGATGGCTTCGAACTTAAATCCTCGGCCAATACGGATGTGAACTAATGAGCGGTTCCTAGACTCTAGTCTTCACTAAGTCATAACCTCCATCAGCGCCCTGGTAGACAAGGAAACCATTATGCGTAGCAGAATTCTTTTCCTTAATGGTCTTCACGAGGTTTTCGAGCTGCAGCAATATCACTAAACCGTACAAAGAGAGCTTCTTTTACCAAGACGGTTAAAGCCAAGCTCTTAAAGCATCCAATCACACGACGAAGAACTAAAGACACCTCGGCACCTCAAATTTGTAAGGAAACTAACATTAATCGCAACATCCGCGATCGTACCTATATTGGCATGCTTTAATACTTGAGTATTAGCACTTAAAGGCATTTGCACACGCTCCAAATTCGCTTAGTCTGACAACTTGGTTTGCAAGCTCTTAGGAGCAACCAGATACTGCACTTTCGAGTGTTGGAACGCTTTCGGGAGCTGAATTGCATCGAGAGGCGGTTTCATCGTAACGACTTTTGACTTTCGAGTTATTTTGGCAGAGGCCTGTCGGGTTTGAACCATTATAAGAGCGTAGTATATGCATTAGCCTATTACCTAACCCATGAAAAGGAGGTATCTGTGTTACTCGAACATCTACTTATGTATGACTAGCCTCCGACGGACGCGTAGAAGTGCGACGCGCGAAATGCGCGAAGCGTTTTGACTGGCAAAGGGGGCAGTGGGTTGCATGCAGCGCCAACCTCTTCGCCAGAACATGGCTGGGCCACGCTCGCTAGGGCAATCTGAAACAGGCAACGTTGTAGCCTCCTACCAAGTCGCGTTCACTATTGGAACGCCGTATTCGAAAATGGTACAGTAAGACGCCAACAGACAGGAAGATCCTGTGTCAGAGCTCAGCAAGATAGCAGGTCAGCCACACTCGCATACGCGAAGCCTGTGCTGGCAGCCGCATAAAAAAGGCCTTCGCTGTCCTGCTCATCTCGCCGCGGTGGTACTGCTCCGACTCACAACAGAAGATGTTCACTCCACAAAAAATTTATTGCAAATCCTAAGAGGTTCCCCCAATACGAGAACGTCAACAAACCCTTGCTTCGGGAAATTCCGAATTAATGCTCCGAAGATTGTGCATTTGGGGAACATACTTGCCCTTACACGGTTAATCTAACGACCTGCGACGCCTCTTATCGTTGCTTATCCTATCCGCGTCGCTTTCCTCCTTGTAAATGCCAAGACCACTGTGACACCACTACTTATAGCTGTTATCTTCTAGGCCGGGACTGTTTCGATAGGTGTACCTGCAAAGTATATCGCAATAGGGTACGATGCATGCAAACTACCTCCACTGAGCAAAAAAATTCTAAAATAGCCGGTGAGGGTCTTTTTACCAGATACGATATCATGGGACGCATGATACTCGGAGAGTATACCGGAAAACTTGTATACGATAACACTCCTGCTTCAACAAATCATGTCCGGCGAATGCGATATAGCAAAGGTGCCTGTCGCGAAGCCAGCCAAGCGACTTAATCGACTGACTAACTGAGAAAAGATCATTCTATCGAAGGCGAGGATAGTTGCTTGATGGTCTATATCAATCATGCATCCGAAAAACAAGCCAATGCACGGTTTGCAAACTTTCAAACTGCTCGAGGCTGGGTTATCCGTGTTTTCACGAAGAGAATAATCTACAGAGGCGAGGAAATCACAGCTTATTATCGGTGAGACTCTGCAAAAATAACTTGTTATACCCGTACTAACGGCACTAGTCTACGAACAGATGTCCAGTCATTAAACGTAGAAAGCTGTCTCATGTTAGTTCATCATAGTGTAACAGAAATTTGCTAACAAATAGAACAGATTATAGACTCATACTTCAACCGCGTACCGTTGTTTTCGTTCGCAACGAAAAATCTAAAGACTAGATGGGATTGATTAAGGATATCTCGCGAAGCCTAACAGGGCAAGTTCAACTACACATACAGTGGCTGAAACCCTCCAGGCGACGGTGTCCTTGCGTCCCACTCCAAATCGACAGAAGATCAACGTTGACACGGTTAATGATATCGCCAATATTCGTCCTCATACAGGCACGTGTATTCAAGAAAATATATGGTGTTTAAATACTGCTCTTGCTCCAGTCAATATCCGTCCTATCCACAAAACTACGAGAGTCAAGAAGATTACCAAGAGAACACGCAGCGTGTTAGCTGTGACATCGGGAAATCTCCAACATGACGCAAACCAGGCTGACCAATCAGCCGATCGATTGGAAACAACAATAAAGAAGGTGTGGAGGGAGGAGGTCTACCAGTTTCCGAGAATCTCAACTTAAGACACAGGTTTTGTGCAGATTATCTAGGCGATTATGAAGCATGAATAGCAAAGGAAAAGCAGGTCAGAGAAGTGAACCTCGACAGTAGCGAAGTTCATGAATCTGATTATAGAAACTTTTTTGGTCCAACATGTCGCCAGGGGCACAGCCCTAGGAAATTTAAAGATTCGTATATGTTAAGACTTAGCAAGAACGATACGGTCCACAATGGATGCTTAGTGCGCTCACGCTACTAGCGGCGGGAGTTGATCAACAATTCATTCTTGGTTGCGATATAGACAACACCGTAGGAAATCAGCAGTTTGCTAAAGATTCTCGGTACCAGCAATGACTGCATCAATATTTTAACCTTTGCCCACATCCACAGGCTTGTGTATCTTAACCGGATCCGGTTGCTTTCTTAACGAGAAAAGATGGCGCATAGAATAGTGACTGCGTCTTGCTTCGTGGACAGAAAGAGGCCGAGGAGAGGCAGGTTGTTTCAATTTTCTAGTTCTAAGAGGTTTGGGGTACAGCTCTGCTTCTATGACCACTAGGTCCTCGGCCACGTGATTACAATTCGACTGCACTGTTATTCCGAAACAGCAGTTTTTTTTTTTGCATACAGTACAAACAAGCACCTTTTAATATTGTCGGAGCACAATATTCAGGCCTAAACTACGATTAACAAGCTCTGTTAAAGAAGTGCAGTCATCGCAACGTCGAGAGCTGACTAGATTAACCGCTTTAGACATTAGCACTCAAGAAACCCAGGTCTAAGCATTCGTTCCTGGACGCATCCGAGACGCAATTTTGCTTCTGGTTCACCCGCTTCCCTTCCTTACACATTTCAAGCCTCTACTGATGTGGTCTCTTGCGTTTGCGATTCCCTGGTGTATTAACGGGCATTCGCAAAGAAGGTTGCCTCACAGAGTGTGCCCAGTCGAGGTTTAAAATGCGGTCGTAAGAAAGCCCCGAGTGCTCGTGCAAAAGCGATTGTGGCAGCTCCTTAAAGGACGTTCGAGCTGTTAATGCACGACGTTCCTATTCTACATGTTTCGCTTCGTAATTCTTGGTGGTTTTTATAACCTGAACTGTGTGTCCATCCGGCGAAGACTCTGCGATGCATTCTCGAGGAACCTACCGCTCTAGATGATGTCCATAGGCTGGCTTAAACTTTCGAGAGCGCAATATCGGATCCCGAAGGAATTTTACCAGCTCTATACAGTCTGCACATTGGGTTTTATAACATTTAACCTTTTCGGCTTCGTCCGGTCGTGTCCAATCCTGCGGCACTTCTGGCTCCTTCCGCACGTACCGCTCCACGAATGTGTCAAGCATCGACTGGAAGAAGGAAGGGCCTCCAGACGGATCAACCTTCAAGACGTAGATCATCTCTTTCAATAAAGAAAATACAAAACGCCCCAACGCCTGCCAGGAAATGTTGAGAGCTTGTTCCTTCCCCTGTAAGGTTTCTTGGCACTTCCAGCTGACTCACAAGTCGGGTAATGCTACACTGGAATTCTACGATTGCAAAGGGTTGGCGAACGTTACCACCCGTGGCGAGTCTAGTCGTGTTCGAGATGGGATGGATCTCATTAAATACTTGGTCACGAGATCCATTAAAATGCCAAAGAATGAGGTGCAATATCCCGAGAGTTGTCGCGAGGATTCAGCCTTCGACACGTGGACCGTGACATACTCGAAGACTACGATATGTTCCGGCGTTACGATAACCAGGATTATGCGAGACGCCGACGGGACAAGTACTTGCAAGCGTAGGCAGTGCAGAAGCAGCGTAAAGATATGCGAGGGGATCACCAATTTGCAGTCTGGGATTCCTCTACCCGAACTATTGACTTCGTTCCCGCCAGATCCTCGCCACTGCCATCCACGGAAGACGATTTAACACGCGAATTTCTCCTCAACTCCTCTTGATCAGGCTTCTACACACTTTCGGCACAGACTTCTGGGAGCGTGAAGGTTGTATACTGTGGGGAATAACGCTTGCACATGGTCCCGACAGCTGGTTACAGATCTACAACGAAGGCGAATATTTAATGGCCCACTTTCAGGGTCTGTAGCACCACGAGCAGGCTGCAAAGGACTTGTTGTCATACATCCTTTCCGACGACGTTGTTACTCCGGACGGCGGTAACATTGCTGGGCGGGTTGCATGATCTTGATAGCAAACACTACGCAAAGTGCAGTGAAGAAAGGCGTACAGAAGGAATAGTTATCTCTCAATTGAGGCATTCCGGGATATGATGGAACTTAACAGTACGCAAATTAACCGGCGGAAAACAGCCTGTTTCGCATAGCAGGGGATTGTAAACAGGCCGGCCAGACAGGTGTGGTAGTACCATTTTGGCAGCACTACCCTTTTTACGATGTTTGTTTCAGAACTTTTCCCTATAGTCTCAGGCCTCTCTAGCCTGCGGCCTGCGCTCCGTATCACGTACTAATGCGGTCCATTCAATCCGGAGGCGATCGATTGCTTGCACGCGGTCAAGTCGAAGACTGACCCTAAAACTTCATAGCGTGGCTAGAGAGAGTTAGCACCACATCTGGAGGGATGGCACTGCTTCTATAAGCTTCAGCCCATCACAGTGATGCTCGAGAAATGAATTCTAGCCATACGTTATATGCAACGAAGAGGTTCAACACTTCTTACTCGATCCTTCTCCCGTCACCAATCATCACTAAGCGTGTAGGAAGCTTGCTGGAGCCCTATGAGAGTTGTGTGCAGCTTTGGTCTTCTTCGATGCAAGGCACCCTATTTGCTTTTCGTATCTCATGCCTCCTATAGTGTTCAGAAGGACTGTTCGGACTTTCTGATTTGGCGCTTATGGCTGTCGAAACTTGGATGGTCCGAGAATGGTTCTTATCTTTCCCAAGACCTTGGGCTGAACGGGAACATTAGCCTGGCTTTCGGCATAGTACTACTCCGTGTGGTCACCTATGTAACTCCCGGTTATGCCTAGCGGGGCGGCTGCCTGTTGCCCAAAGTTTCAGATGCTCCGCTCGCGGCTAATAAGCTTGGCCGGATACGCTAAGACTATAGTCTTTGTCCCATATGTAGCATCTAAAGAATGCCTTAAGTAGCTTCCTAGCCGCTTCTAGTCCCCTTTTAAACCTATCACTCTAGCATCTAGATTTTTTAAAATGTTAAGCAGAAAGCGTAGTCGGTTAATAGATAGGGACGAGGACGTTATTATAGATCTTCTACAGGACGTTTCCGCAGCTCTTCGTTCTTACGCTTCCAAAGATGTCTTTACCATAGGCGGAAGCATCGATCTTAACACTTTTTATACCTCCAGCACTGTCGATTAAGGCCCGATCGTCCTTCGTTAGGACTCGATTAAGGGATCTATCGGTAAAGTCTCCCTCCTATTAAAGAACGATAACGTATCGAACGATGCTTTTAAGAAGTTGCTAAGAGACTGCCAGCCCGCTACGTTTAGTAAAGGACGGGAAGAAGTGTTAGATGAGTCTTACCGAAAGGCGGGTAAGATAGACGTAACAAAATTCTGTACTAACTTTAATCTAGCCGAGCATAGCATCATAGACACCGTTACCTAAGTGCTAGTCTACAGCGGATAATCCGACCACAAACATAACGGTATTCGAGCTAAGTTATATAAACTCAATGTTAGGTGCCTTTATAAGTATATTAAGCCTATCGCTAATAACCGTAATAGATTTACTCCGGCCCGTCTAGAAAGTTTAAGTCTCACGTCGACACCCCGCGATTATAACATTAGATAGGCTCCCTCGTCGTCTGCCTGCCTCACCCTTATTAAGGTAAGAGCGTTAGCCTCCTATATAGGGTCGTTAAATTTACACCTTAAATAGGCGGAGTAAATATAATAAAGGCTGTCGTGAACACTACGGCTTAGATTTAAATTCTAATATAGAGTTCGATACTAAAGTATATTACCCTCTAACGAGTAAATCTTATCTAATAAATTCCTTAACTACTATATTATTTTATAATTAATACTAAGAAGAGAAAAAGCTAGATCCGGCGTCTATCACTTACTCTGTGTCGTATAACGACGGTATATAGCAATATAAACCAGTATTCCCTAGAAAGAAGGTAACTTAGTTAAATAAAAGTCCGCGATCTTATTAAGAGCTTACTATAGCCTTTATAACGGTGAGCCTAAGTCTTTCTCCTAATAAAGAAAATATACTTATTCTCACTTTGCTTAGTATAGAAACGAAGTAAACGTTAATGCGTATTACTCAACCGCTGTCGTTATTTTAAGCCTTCCTAAGTATAACATCCGAAGTTAAGGGTTTTTATATAAGCGAAGGAAGTATACATCAGGATCGAAATAGTAAAGTGCTTCGAAAAGTTTCGAGGTAGCGATCGTACTCTTTCGATTTTTAGTTACGGGATACGTTCCGTAGCTGAATCGCGGTCGAAGATGTTCTCTAAATAAAGAGAAAGTATAACCGAGGGTAGGTTCCCCGATCACGAAAGGTGTAGAACGACTACCTAAAAACCGACTCTATCGTGGTCGACTTCGAATACCCGTGCTAGGGTGCGAGCAGCTCGTCCTTTCTCGAACACCTAATAAAGCGCTACTTAGGCTAGCTGTTCTATAGGCAGGAGACGTCTAATAAACGATAAGACCGACAGCGATCTTAGCATTACTCCGCCGCAGGGAGAGTAGTGTGAAGTCGTCCGCTAAGCTACATAGTTAAGCATGCGCTAACGCTATACGGCAGCACTTAAGCTAGATATCGGGGTAAGCTAATCATTATAGGTAAGGGCTTTATATTACGAATACAAGGGGCGAATAAAAATTTACGATATTATTAATATACATCTACACTAGGACGTCTCTTCTAGCTCAGCTATTCTAAGGCTAAATAATAGGATTAATAGTTCATAAAACCATTGCAGGCAGGCTAGATATTATCGTACCTAAGCAACGTATTCGGTTTAGCGTACGTCTAAGCACGTAGTTAGGTAGCTTATCGCCCCTAGGTTTTAGGCTACATTTACTAAATAGGTAATTAGTGCGTTACTATACTTTCGTCTTAGCGTATTAACATCTACACTCGCATCTAATTTATTCCTAATTAGCAAGCTTTTAGCAGCGCATTAAAGTTATTGCTTCTAGGAAGACTTATATACGCTTAGGCAAGCTTAAATCGATTTAAATACTCGGGGTATATCTGTATATCGAGTAAGTTCGCGAATCGTTACCGGCCTACTATAAAAACAATGTTCGAGACTATGCTAGGTATATTTATACGTGTCGCTATCTATATCGTTCTATTCGCTGCTATACGAGGCTTATACTACGAGAGAGAGTAGCCGTTAGGCTCTTAAGACCCTAAACAACATCTAAACTTAATAAGATGCTTTCGTTATTACCCTACTTAGACCTAGTATAACGGATACGACGCGGATGCATATACATGTATATGCGCTTTAATCAGCTACTGCGATCGCCGATAATAAGCGTAAGCTGCGTCGTTCTATCCTCTTATTTACTTATCTTTACGAACGCACTAGTGGTACGAGTAAATAATATATTACCTCGGCCAGCTTAGCGAGGCAAAGACCTTAGCTTATAATACTATAAGAGCAGCCGATATAGCTCCAGTAACGAGTGATATATTAGCACTACTACCTTCCTCGCTATATAGGAAATCTATAGGTTAACAACCTACTAGTTAGGTAAGCCAAGTTAGTAAGGAACTATTCGCGTAATATTATAGTTCCTAGACCTACCTCGAGGCAAAAGAATTCCGAAACTTATAGAGGATTATATAAACGACCTAAGCTATTAATATATAATAAGGGCTATCTTTAGGTCTAGTAAAGAGAATAGTAAAGATACCTACTTCGGGGTTATAGAACCTTCGATAGTTTCAGGATAGGGGCGATTTACCGTAACTCTCCCTTTCTCGATAAGCTCTAATAACTTATAGATAGCACCTCTCTATAAGCGAAAGAGTTCCGTAAAGCTACAAGATTTCGAAAAGTAAGGAAAGAAGTTAAAGATTATCTAACTAGCTAGAGAATCCGGTATACCGACCGGCGAACGCTTCGAAAAGAGTATTAAACGGTATTAAAGTACAGACTCGAATGCTAGGCTTAAAGTTAACAGCGATAAAGACTTATAAGAATATAGAAACATATATAAACGGGTCGTAAAACAAGTAAGACGAGCGGGCGATTAGTAGGGTACAGCTTTCGGTACCGTAGTCGTCCTCGTAGCTCTATTTTTAGGTAAAGATATATAAATAAAAGGACGAATGCGTAACGTAAGGTTTCCCTTTCTAATATTCTAGGGAATTTATTTTAAGGAGTCGGGGAGGAGGTCGGCCTTAGACACGAAGCGAAACGATACCCTATCACACTCTTAGTTAGAATTAGAATCGTTAAAGACGTGCTTTCGTAAAGGAGACCGATATACTTTATCGCAGTCTCCGATAGGGGACGGGTTATTAAGGACTAGATTAAGGAGGTAGGAGCTAGGTGCTACACCCGATAACAACTTCGATCCAGTAAGATTTAGGTTAATACGCTTAAAATACCTAGTTTTAGGCGAGGAAAAACCGATATAAGCGTTAAGCTCGGGTCCGTTACTCTAGTTATACTAAAGTGTCCTACCTTATAAGTTAGGAGTTAGCTGTAATTATAGATAGAAGAATGCCTTAACTTATAAGACTTTCCCTTTAGTAGTAACCGTAGTAGATTTTATTAAGTATAACGTTATAAGTTATTATAAACGCTCTTCGCCCCTCGCTCGAGCAGTATCTATACCACCTTCTTATAACCGCGTGCTAATGCCTTACTTAAACCGCCGAACTTTTAAAACGAATAGTTCGCTGTAACGCCTTAGGGCTTAGAAGGCGAATTACCTCTATCCTATCTTCCTACCTAAACAGCCCTATAATAAGCCAGACCTCGCTAATACTACGACTCTATCTTTTATACTAATCTTATAAATCTTATCGTCTCTAATTACACTATCTACACTATATACCGCCCTAAGGTATACTATTCGATTACTACCGTAGACTAGGTCGAACTCCTTATCTATAGCTCGATATATCGGCTCCGAGTAAAAGAAATAACGTTTTCGTTTATTAACTACCGCCTACGCCGAGTTAAACACGTTCTAAATACGCTCTTTCACCTCTATATACTGCTATTTAGCGCTTCCTTACTAGCGTCCTAATAACTCTAACAACTCTAGTCTACTATATATAAGCGATATAATTCTCGATCTCGGCTCGAGGATATTCTAATTTTTACCGGTCGCTATAATGATATCGATAGCAATATATACAGCGTAGCCGGTAAGTAGCGATCGCGTTATAAAGTTATAGTCTCGCGTGTCCCCTCCTCCCTTCTCTAGTAATTATTAAGCTAGTTTTAGGACCTCTATAGTATAGACTATAGTATTTTTAGCGTAACTTATTATCTCCTTCGCCGATAATATTATATAGTAGACTCTCCTATTTAATTCTATATATGTATAATAATATAGAACGTTAAGGCTAGTAAACTTCTTTACTCGTATACTACTCTAAACCGTGCTTCTTAGATTAAGATTATTAGAATTTATTATCCTACTATCCTTCGCTCGTAGAGCCTTATTATACGTGTTCACCTAGTTACGTAAACGATTATCTAATTTCTCTCTAATAGCCTTATCTAATACGTGGCGGCGCTTTGTTCTTACTGTATTCTAGTAGCGCTATACGTTTAGCTGTATTTCACTGTATATCGATATAATCTAAATTAAATAGACTATATTTACTATTTATATATAGTCCTATACCGTTAATAACCTTAAAAGACCGTTTTCGTAATCGAAGATTAGTATATCTAGGATCGTATCGCCCTTATAAAGCTCGCTCGCGCACGGTAGCTTAAGGTTAATATTAATACTATAGAGCATCCGTAAATCGCCTTTACTTAGTTCAGCATAGATATCGGTGCAGAATACCGCCTAAAACGTCCTTCGTCTGTATTCTGCTATCATGTTAGGTGAGAAGTTATAGACTATACTGCTTTCCAGCGGTAGTAGCTGCTCGATGTTCAGTTATAGAAACACAATAGCGCCCACACATCTTACGAAGGTACTAAAACCCTTCTAGTGCTGCGCGTCTACGAATTCGACGAATGCTAGATATAGTAGTGTATGCACTAGCTGTAAATAGTATTACGTCTCGAGCTCGTTAAGCTGCTGGTAAATCACTAACTTAAAGATTGCTCGATGCTTTAACCTATTTAGATCGTTACTATAAATCGTAGCCTATACTATTAATACGTATAACATTATCCTATCTTACGGTGACTTATTTAAGCCGCTTATAGCCTATTATATAAATCGGCGCCGGGGAAATATTTCGAACGTTAAGATGTTAACGTATTCTATAAATAAATTTATATATTATATCGTTAGCTTACTATTAGCCGATATAGGATCGATATACAGAGCGAAGCCTAGATTATTCGCGTTATTATTAACTGCTGCATCGTAAGATATTAACTCGTAAGTATAGCTATTAACGAGTCTACTTCTATTATTAAGTCGTTATCGCTTTAGTGGTATTAGTATAGTATAAATTTATCTTTTAGATATCGTCGGAGACGATACAGAATTAGATAAGTTCGATAATATTTAAAGAACGATATCGCTTAATATCGATATTTAAGTATATTACGGAGCTAACTTATACGATAAAAGATATCCCTTTAGCGAATATATACCTATAGGATCTATAGAGGTGCGAAACCTTAGGCGTCTATTCCTTTATTAAGCACTTATAATAATATATATTAGTAGTTATAGCTTTATAGGTCGGCGCGTATACGAAACTTTAAACGGAAAACTTACTTAGTACTAAAACTATATTCTCTATCGAATCGTAAGTATTAAGAATATTTTAGGAAGCTAGGATTACACTTTATTTTCTTATCTCGATAGGTACTATATACCTAACCTAGTCTTTTCCGGGGTTTCCTAGCCTTTATTATTCCCTATTTAGGATTAAAGGCATTACTATTAAATTCCTTAGAACAGAATGCGCTATCGTCGTGTACGTAGCATATACTTTTATCTAGCATATCTATCTCTTGTATAACCCGCGGTTGTTAACGGTTTATTATACTGCTATGCGTAGAAATCCCGTTCTTGCTCGAATAAGCTCTTAGTAGTCGCTAATATAGGCTAGAATACACAGGCTGAATAATACTTGCCTAACGCTGCGTCTCACTATATAACATATCCTTACCCCGGAGTATAGCAGATTAAGAGTCGTTTCGATAGTGCTGCTAACTATTAGGCAGCCACGCAGGTTAGAGTTTAGTCGATATAGGAGGGGTAGGAAAAGGTAGCTATTCGAATTAAGGACCGTAAAGTACTGCTTCGATTTTAGGAAACCCACGACCAGCAAGATTAGGATAGTTAGCTAATCGAACGAAATGCTAAAAACCTAGCAGCTGCGGCCTACTCGAGAAGTAGTACTCGCTACTACTATTATATAAGGACTCCGGACGATACCTATAGTTATCTATAAGATAGAATAGCTGTCTTAGACTACTTTTATTTATATACTTTAGAACTATAAGACACTAGTAAAATACTAAGTACCGTCGCACCGTAAGGTAACGAAGAAATTTAAGTTTTTACGCCTATAGAACCTTTATTAATCCGTAAGAACGGCAGCTACGTTAAAGTTATTTATTCTAGGAAGCGGCACCTTAGGCTCCCGTAAGGTTAAACTAGTTTAAATACTCGGGGTATATCTATTTATCGGACTAAGTTCGCAGATTAATACCGGCCTTATTCTTAAGCTTTTCCTTACGCTATAGAAATCGTGTTCGAGGCAATGCTAGGCGCGTTTATACAGGTTAATATCTACACAGTTCTAGTTCACTACCGTTTAAGGCTCGTGCTATAGGATAGAGACACAAGCTAGGCTTCGAAATCTGTACCGTAACATTAGCTGCTAACTATACGAGCTAAGGGTTAAACCTAGCTTAATCGAATCATAAGGAATAGAGAAGCGTTTCCCTTACAAACGCTAGATATAGATCCACTTCTATTTTAGTTAGTATAAAGTTCTCTCTATTAGCTGTTATATAGGAGGACCTAAGCTAGAGTCTTAGGTAGAATATACCGCGCTTAACTTAGGTCGAAGACTCTATTATAGCTTAGGATCGAAGGACTACTATTAGGATATAGCACGTTTACTTATAGGTGATTTCGCTAGATAATAACCACTAATATCGTAGATATATATAGAGACTAGTCTAAAGGTTGTAAGTTAGCTTATAAGGTATATTAAGCCTAGCTAATACAAGTTATGTTACAGTAGCGTAAAATAGCTTGTATTTTAGATACTCTTCTAGAAGGGCGCACGTGTAGGATTGCGCCCCTATACACCTTTTTATAAACTTTATCGATCGGCTCGATTAGCATCTCGGTTAGTATTAATGCAACGGGATCCGGCGATTATCTTAGGACGTTTCTCTATAGTATTATTAACGATATATTTAGCTCAGCCGCTAATCCTAAAGTATAGGAATATATCGTCTAAATAGGTGTAATATATAACTAAGAAATCGTTAATCGAAATACTAGTAGAGGGTAGATAGGCTCTAAAGGCATAGTACGGAATACCCTAGATATTTACACTACCTATATAGGTCTTAAATTTAAAGAGCTTAGGTTGCCCCGGCGTAGCTAGGGCGGTAGAGCTTCGTAGTTTCCGAAAAGTTCTACTATACGAGCGATCTACGATCCGTAGCGATTTTAACCCGAGATCGTCTATGCTTTTAATAAGGGTCGCCTAGAGCCTATATAGCTGCTGGATCCTTATTAAACCCACCCTTTCGGATCGCTCGTGCTTCGGATACAGTAGTTATGTATATGCTAGGACTTTAGAGTTCCAGCCCGCTTGCAGCTGCGGCATGCAGCGAGACCGGGCTTAAGCAGCGTACGCGTTTCCTATACTCGGGTCGAAAGGGCAGATATGCGGCGATAAGGAGGGTTATAACACGAGCTATCGATTATTACAGAGCAAGACTCTTTACGTAGGACTATAGGCTTATTATTAGTGTCAGCAGCAAATTCTCTATTATAGCGTGTTAATATACGAATGCAGGGTTACGCATAACCTCGAACCTGCCCGCTGTCGAAAGATTTCTCTGCTTATATCAGAATAGGATATTCCTGCTTCTCTTTAATCGCCTTATGCCTTAGCCTCAGCAGGATACCGACGGGTTGCCTATACATGCCTTACCGCAATTAGTGAAGTCGAACCCTTAATTTGCAAGCTACGACTAAGCATATAATTCGTAAAGGTGAGATAAGGTGTTTAGCAAACGGTGCGACGATTAGCTAACGTTCCTAGTGGCCTTAGGGTTAGCGTTAAGCACAAACAGATGTCCGTACGCAAGCTAAGGAAGATACGGTAGAACCAGCATAAGTTCTATAAACTGCGAGTTCAGCATCCTAGGGCTCGTACACGCCGCATGTACTGCTATAACCCGTGTCTCTCGTATTTCATTAATATATGCATAACAAGATGAACAGCGATAACTTTAATTAATCTAGCTAGCGGTAGCGAGTTCTAGATTATTCTTATCGCCGTAGTTCTATAACCTCTAACCCTAACCAGTATATATTAACAAATCACTAGAAAAAGGGGTCTTCCGAAATCAGTTAAATGCACCTACAGACTTATATTAGCTACGAAACAGCAAGCTAATACCGAAATTTATTAGGCTCGCTTCTAGCTCGCGAACCAGCTTAACGGGGAACATCCCTCTAACGGTTTTAGCTAGGTCCTCTCGCCCTTAGATAAAACGGAACCCAGCTCGTATGCATTAGTAATAGTAAATAAGGTTTAGATAGAAACTTTCGGCTTACGCTACGGGAAGATTTAGTCTTGCATTTCTTGCACGTATCTATTAACCTAGTATAGCTAGTATAGCTAGTATAGTAATAGGTCTATAAGGATAGGTAGGTGCTATTTACGTAGGGGGGTAAAATAATAGTAAGAGGAGGGATAGCTAAGATCGTTATAAGCATTAAACTAGGCGTTAGCCTAAAACAGTATAAGCGTTACTCTTAAGGGTCCTCTACGGCTATCTTCGCCGTTCCTATCTAAGTATTTATTCGTTAGAGCTAGAACTTTATAGTTACCTAACACCTAGCCTAAGCTATATAAATTATATACTACTTATAGGCGATAGCTAGGATGCGTTTCTAAAATAGAAGGTCGAGTTATTAACGGAGTATACGGTCCTATATACAGCGTAAACTCTTAAGCCTTATGCGAGCAATTTTCGTAAATGAATAAGTTCGCTCTCTTATTCGTAAACTCTATAGCCGAGCGGCTAGCTGTATTCCTTTCTAAAATAGTAGGTCTCGCTTATAATAGCTAGAACGTAGGATATTATATACTTTTCCTACAGCTGCTAGGGTTAAGATTTAAAAAAAGTAAAGGTGCCCGGCCTAGACCTATCGTAGAAAGCTTAGGGATAATTAGTTAAATAGGCTGCGGAGTTAAACAACCGATAACTGCAGCTAAGCAGCTAGGGCGCTAATCTTAATATTAGCGCTTATACTAATATATACGAGCCTCGGCGCCGCATTACTACTAGAAATAATACGAGTAGTCTAACGCCCTAATACACCGACGGTCTATTATAACGATAAGAGCTCTAATATATATAGGAAGGCGGGCTCGCTCCGCCTAAGCTACGTGCCTAGCTAATAGCCCGAAAACGTATAGACTCCTATATTTTCTAGATACACTGCACCCTTATACGAATAAGTTAATTTTAATCTTCGTACTAGAACGCCTACGTTACTAAGGACCGTACGAGTCTCGAGAGGAGGGTATCTACGTTATTTATCTAGTTATAATAGTTTAAGGTATATAATCTGCTAGCGAAAGCACACTATTTTCGTCTATAGAGCTAGCAGCTAGCGGATAACGCCTAGTCCTAAAGACCTATACAAAATAATATAGCTATCCTATAGAATTTCGGTAGCAACTAGCCTAGAGCTTATCGCCTGCTTATAATAACGGCGTAGCGTTCTTACTATAACGTCGGAGCAGCACTCCTTTATTAGTCCCCTCCTCGCTTAACGTAGGGCGTTTTAAGCCTATTCACGTAGCATCTAATCCATCGGATATAGTAACTAGCTCCTACTTCCTTAGCTAAGTGCTTAAAACCTCGTCTTCTATAGGATATTACGATAAAGAGTATCCTTTATAAGTATATATCTTCTACGAATCTAACTTTAAGACTTTTAGAAGCTGGTTCTAGAAAGACTCGAATTATAACGCTAGTTTATATAACGAAGAACCTCCGTATAAACCCCTTCCTCTTTTTTCCCTCGGGCTACGATATATTAAAACTAAGGCTCCTAAACTAAGGGGTATCTAATAAAGTTATTAGTAACGCTCTAGCCTCGCGAAACTACTCTAAGCTAGGAAACGTTAGACCTAGTTACGACGAATTACTAGAGGAAGATATCGTGCTTAAGGTAAGAACGAAATTACCGTTAAATAACTATACTCTCCCGAAATCGCGTAAGCCTCCCTTTATAAAGGTAAAGACTATGAGCCGACAGCAGTATAATTTAGTTTTCTACTGTATAATATAACACACTCTATCTTTCTGTGTCGTGCCGTTAAGAAGCTCTTTAACACGTACTAATACCTATAGAAAGTAGGATACGAAGCTAAGTTCGGTATTTAAGCAACTTTACCGAAACTAACCGAAAGTTATAAAAGGCAATTTCGTCCGAGCGTCGTGGACTACGCGTAAGAGTTAGCTAACTCTCGCTTAGCGACAGCAAGAGGATTTAAGAATACTACGTTACCGGAAAAATTATATCTTTACATGCCTATATTCGTGCCGCCTACCGAAAAGACACTTTACCGGATATTATTACTAGAAAATAGAGATTCCGGCTTATAATACGACGTACTTCTAGAATAAGACTCTACCCTCCTTTTACCGTACTAATCCGTAGTCGACGGTGTAGCCTACGCGATAGCGAGGGAATGGATATATAAATCCTTTAGATACACGCATACTAATAAGCACTCCGAAACGATATCTAATTACGATTAACATTAGAGATTACGTAAAATTCTAGCTATATCTCCGAGGAAAGGATAACTTTATAAGCGATAGTTTTAGCTTTTAGCGCGCGAGCGGACTATTATATAGAACTTAAAGCGGCCTATAAGTATAGACGCTAGCTAGGTATATAGTACTAAGAAACGTAAGTTAAGCTAGAAAAGTTTAAGAAGTCTAGTCCTAACGGTAAAAGTAATATTAGGCTCGGTACTTAACGTACTAGATAAAAAGCTATTCTTAAACCTATCGTTAAGTAGACTACTTTTTAGTTACTCTATCGTCGTAGTGTCCCCGACACGCTTAGTATAGTTTAGAGCAGCAACCTAAGAAAGCCACTACCTTTAGTTAACGGCTTTAGCTATTCTCTTATATTCTCCGTTAATTCGGTAGATAGAAATCGCAGTAACGGTGTCTATTTAGTTACTAAAGTTAGTCCGCCTTTTCTCTCCGTAAGCACGACGGCAGGACCTTTCTTTTCATCTACTATTGTAATTTAAGCTGCTAAGCACCGGGTTTAGCGGATAATAAGTCGAGGATAATTTCTTTCTAACTACTATCTTATAAACGTTCGGCGTAAACTTTAAGAAGAATTAATACTCTAGACCTATAAACGTAAGCTAGTAGGTAGCTAATATAGACCGTCGGAACTTTAATAAGGGGGATATAGAGAAGTAGATAGGTTATAGGTTAGGACGTTATCTATAGTAGGAGGAACTATAGCCTCCTAATGTTACTCTTCGTCCTAATATAGCACCGGGCTTTATAATATAGTATAGACATATTAGAAACGAGACGAGGGTATTAAACTTCGCGGATATAAGAGTAAGGAGGTAGTAGAAGACGCGTTTCGTGTTACGTCTATATATCGGTCTTATAACCTTCGGAGGACTAAACTAGAAGCTAAAGGCGATTACTATAGCTTAAAACACCTTTAAGTCTTCCCTATTAGGAATATAGCCCCTTTTCTTAATCCTTACGGCTTATAGGCGAATTCGATTAGATACTAAAAGTCTATATCTTATTAAGGTAAATACGCGAGCTCGGCCTCCTATAGGATACTAGGTGCTATTAGAAAGTAACTACCCCTAGAGAGCGTTATATAAGTCTCGAATTTTAGAGCGTAGATAAATCGCTACGAACTAAGGAGAGCAGGATAAGGGATAAGGTATATTAGAAGGACGTAGGAAGGACTTAGTCTCGATAAGCAGCCGGGCGGAAGGTATATTACGTAGAATCATAACGGACGTATTATAATAATAGCTATATAACAAATAGACCTATAAGATTGCGTTAGTTAACCTCTATATAGTGCTATACAGCTAATCACGTAAGCCTATATCGCAATGTGCAATACTAACTCTAAAAAAGGACTTAGTTTAACTCCTCAACCGTGCAGGACTGGCAGGTCTTCTAACGACTAAGCAGTGGAGAAATTAAAGGCGTTATCAGCCAGACCAGTGACTTAGAACCAGCAGTCCGAGCTCTTCTAAGGTTGCCTACAGCTCCTCGTAGCAGACAAACTTCCGCGCACCAGCGGTAGCAGTGATAGCGGCATCAGAGCTTGTGCCTGAGGTAGAGACATCGTTTCGAACGGTAGTAGGTGTGGCTGTGGCAAAGACTGATTCGGACGTGGTTACAAAGCCAGCTGGAGCTGAGACAGAGGTGGTAGGTGAAGCGGCTGAGGAAGCCTTCAGCGAAGAAAGAGTGGGCTTGGAGCCAGAGCTGCCAGTGCCATGCGAAGAGCCACCAGCCATGACAGGCGGACCTAGGATCTCGTAATCGGTCAGGTTATAGTAAATATTGATGAGGATACCAGGGTCCTGCTCTTTGTACAGCTCCGTGCCGAGTGTACCGGATGAAAGACTGGTGGATCCCGAGCCGGTGACCTCGATGTTCAGGCACTGTGGGTAAGCCTGGGCACCACCTGCGTCAAAAGCACTATGAAGCGCGATGGTCTCGTGCCGCAGGACGTATTTGCCTGGTGCAATACTGGATGGGATGGTGGTTACCCAGGTGTTGTTGCTGCTGATCATATCATCGGATGCCCAATGACCTGGAGGCGAGGAGCCATCAACGAGACCAGCCTCGGCGATCTTAGTAAAATGCAAAGTCGTTGGATCGACGGTCGTGCAGTCCTCCCCGCAGGGCGCAAGGTAGTCGAGCATGGGGCCGTGGTGGGACTCAGGCCATTCACTCCACTGCAGTTCCAAGCTGTTGCCAGCAGCAATTGTGATGTATTGTGTGCCGGGGACAGCCTCGTTATGGCAGATGATACTGGCATCAGTCAGGGAGCGGGCGAAGCCGGTGTCGCCGTTATTAGCCTTCCAGCCGGCGGAGGGGGTGTTGCTCCAGTGGGATTGGCCGACGTAGTATTGGCCATCGGCGATGACGCCTGTGACCCAGCCGTGAGCATTGGCTTTAGCGACGAGGAACGCGACGCCAAGGATAGCGGAGTGCTTGATGAAAGACATGATGCTTGGGTTGGTCAAGAGCCTAGCTCGACCTGCAGTTGAATGAGTGTGGTCGTAAGGTTGATTAGTGAACGTGGTAGGCTTCTGTCAAAGAATGCCGAAGAAATGAACGTGACAGTAACGATTGTTGGTGCCCGAACCGCCCGAAAGGCAAGACCAGCTTTGTTGTGAGTAATGTTGTACACGACGGATGTGCTATTGAGGTCAGCTAAGAGGGTATCTTATACATGCCGCAAATTGAACCTAAATCCGTCAGCAGATGGAGCTCCGACCAGGGCCATCTTGAAATTTGGCCTTATCGTCGTACATGAGCGAGGGAGATTAGCGAGGAGTGTCCTCGATGCATAGGAGCCTCGGCAGACCATCGTTATGTTTGAAGACATCCAAATTATTGCCAGGGCAGGCCATATTCGGTTCTCAAACAAGAGACGTTTCACGATGCTGGATTTAACAAATGGTTTTCCTGTTCCAATACTGCCCTGTTTCTAGCCCTAACCGAGCTAGACCTTATTTAACTTAGCGTGAACGCAAGAAGTCCTCCTTAAATCTATTTGCCTGTTAGGGTTCTAGGGTTCTTTCGACAGAATTCGTTTCAGATTTGCAATTAGATCCTCCCGATCGAGCCGAACATTACATTCGTGCACAGTGGGCCAAAGTGGCTTCACGAACATGTGCATGACCGTCTTAACAAAGCATCCGCTATTCGTATTTAGTTTAAGATGTCTTAAGTGCGACTATACCCGTATTTAGTGTCGAAGACCGCTCGGTAGGCGACGAGATCTAGTCGGCTTTCTCTAAAGCGACTTCACCGCTGTAGATCGTAGTTAATTAGCTTAATCTGGACCGAGGGCCAGCAGGCTAATTCTAAGGCGGCCTAGAAATGGCTATAGGCGTCTAAGGACTACCGTTACACAACTTTACGAGCTTTAGCAGTATTATTCGACTCTCTTTTGCGACTAACTCTACGATAGAGTTAGGGGCCGAAAGGTTTCGAATAAACCACTACACTATTCGTTATTAAGCCGCGTTAGGTACCTAGAGGTTAGGTTAAGCCTCTAAATTAGAGCTAAGCTAAGCTTCTATTAATAAATTCCACTAAGCTAAAAAACTTACGGGCGATTATAGATTACGGCCTTCTAGTTCTATCACCGATACTGCTATCTTAGGGCGGATTACTTAATTCTAAGGATATTATTACTAAAAGATCGCGTGTTTCCGTTTATTTTATAAGTACTTCTTACTTCTTTAATAACTAATCCTAGGGCTATTCGGTTAAAGTAAGTCCTGCGAAACTATAATAGTCTTTCTTAATTATCTTTCGCCCTATCGTTCCCTAGTACTATTAAAACGTATACTCTCGACTAAGCTATAACGTAGTATAACCTCGGTTGCGAATCGAGCGTAAAGGTTATCTTTTCGTAGAAATTCGACGCCTAAGATCGCCTTAAGAACGGAACTCTTACCGGGAGATTAATCGCTATAATCTATACTCTATAGTAGATTAATATAATAACTAATATTTTACGGTCGTAGCTAGTCGATAATAGTTAGTATATCGTTATTACGTGCCTTCTTAGTCGATACTAGGCTGGCGGAAAAGGGCGAATATTAATAGATTAACGCATCAGTTATAAGAATAGATTCGCAGGTCCTTTAACGAATTTATTTAAGGACCTATTTCTTCCTTAAGTAAGAGAAGGATAATTAAACTCGTCGGCTCTTACATCTAATTTTAATATAATATCGTTCTGCTTTATAGTTTAAAAGAAGCGATAAATAATTATGCGAAGGGAAAGATAATAAGTGTTAGGAGCTATTTAAACGCCTTAGGAAACACGTAGTAATAATAAAGGGAATTAGACGTCTACGGAGTATATCTAGCTAATACTATCCGCTTATACCCGCTTAGCCTACTATCTAAAGGTATCTCTCGTAAACATCGAGGAACTCCTAATTATAGAGAAATCTTTATAAAGTGTTAGTCGAGGTAAACCCGTTTCTAAACCGTTTTAATACCGGTAGAAGGCTTCTACCCTTAGGGAGTAAAGGGGAGTTAGGGCTATCTCGCCGCTATAAATTAATACAGATAGCATAAACCTAGTATAAGCACTCTTACTCTAGAAGCGAATAGAGCCGTTTATCTTCTTACAGCAGTATTCGTATAAGCTCGGATCTAGCTCCGCTATAAAGTAAGGTCCTTAAGCGTAGTTTTATAAAGGTATTAAAGTAGTAAAGTAGTAACGCTAGAGAAACGTCTTTCTCGATAGTAGTCTTAGAATAATTAGAAGTATATAGAGATAGGTAGGCTTCGACGAAGTTATAATACTTGCGCTGCTTAGAGCGGTTAATATTACCGGTAGTAAGACCTTATAGACCGCGTATACTAGTATTAGTTACTCGGCTAAGTGCTTTAATTAATAAGACGGATATCTTCCTCTTAGTAATTAGTAATTAAAAACCGGTAGGGAGCCTTATAAAGATCCCTCGTAAATCTACCGATAGAGGAAATATAGGATATACGGGAAAGTGCTAGCGTCTAGAATTAGAGAATAACGAAGCACTAGCCGTCTCGAAAATCTAGAAGGTCTCTAACTAAAGGACTACGTATTTCGCTATACCGCCGTATTCTAAAGCATCTAGACCCCCCCTAGAGCGTATTATTTCCTATAGACTATTCCGATACACCTAATATTTATCTATATAGCCTAAAAATAGTGCTAGGCTTATAAGGGTTAGTACTATAATAATAAAAATATCGTTCGTTACCTTTCCTCCTATACGGGTTACCTTAATATACTTTTCCTAGAGACGAGTAATAGCTAACGCCTAGCTTACTCTTATATCTTTTAAGAGTCTACTTTAAGGCCGAGCGATCTTCTATATAATAGCACCTATTATTACTAGACTTATAGGCCTATAGTCCTTATATTATATTAACTCTATCTAGTACGAAGCGTAGATATTTATAATATCGAATATAGCGTAGACTAGCTAATTTATTAGGAAGATAACCTACTAAAAGTAATCGATAACTAAGCGACTAAATTCGGTCTTAAGAGTATAGCTAAAAGGATCTACGTATATTCTACGACGAATTCTTAACTCTAAAGATATAGTTCCCGAGCGCTAGTTAAATTACATCGTTTTTATATGCTATCGGCTTTACACCCTGCTTTTACTATTCGAGATATTAGAGCTAGTACTATCTTCTCGAGAACTAGTATTATACGCTAAATCGTAAAGCGTAAGTTCGTTATTAGAAGCACCGGCTCTAGTTTTAGTCGTTACTATTAGGTGGTCCGAGGTCGAATAAATTAGCTGAGCTCTAAGCTTTTTATTATCCCTCCGCTATCGGGATATAGCTGCTACGTATAATCGTATATCTAAGTTTATAAGTTTAATATCTGCTAAGCTTTAATATCTAGTGTAATAAGATATAAAGAGAAAGCTATCGTTTAGTATTACTAATTCAGCTCTAAATAAGAGCTCCTTAAGCGAAAAGCACTAATAGTGATATAATTACCTTACATAGTATAACTAACGCCTTAATAAACTAGAAACTTTACTAGGAAGCGTATAGAGCCTTATATCGTTATTAGGGAATAAGAAGCTAATATTCGATCGGGACGCTCTTAGGAGCACCTAATACTAGCGAAAGAACTGCTAACACCTAGGCTAGAGAAGCGTACCTAGATAAACGTCTATTAATGCTAAATGCGTCGATATAATATATAAACCCGAGGGGGCTTTTCGAATCGCCTAACTCTCTATATTATATATCGACTAGGGCTTAAGAGAATAGAGAAATTTCTTTAAACGTAGTACTATTAAGAGCTAAGTTACGACGGTTAATTAAGAAAGAATACTACCTCCTTAGTAGCAGCTTTATACACTCTAAAGCAGTAGTCTTAATATAATCTATAATGGTTCCTTAAGGCAGTAGCTAGTCGTGCGATATTCGCTCCGACGACCTAGTTATAAAACTTACGTCGTAGTAATAATAGGGGAGTTACTATTAAAGGAAGTTGTATAAGATATCTATAATCCCCTACGATAAATTAGTATTTAGTAACTTCGTGTTATTCTCTACTATTATAATATACTTAATTCCTTAGTAATCTTAAATTAATTAACGTCTTTTGAAAGCCTAAGACTCACTAGCTTACTTTAGTCTAGAGACTAAATTACCCGAGGAAGAAGTAGGAACGTATATTCGCGAGAAATAGGTAACTCCTCTCGCTACTTAATCCCTAATCTTTAGTTACGGGAAGCTATATAACCCTAATAGCTGATTCTTAATTACGCACGTGTTATATATTCGACTAAGTTAAATAAATTAATCCATAATATAGGTTAAGGAAAACGTAACTAAGATCTAAGCTTTTGCGTGTATTTAACTTCGGAAAGGATAACTGCGAGGGATTACTAGGAAATAAATAGTCGAGTCGATTGCCGTTATAAACTAAGGTAATAGACTATATATCCACGTGCTAGTCGCTTAATGCTAGTAATAACGACTATTAGCACTACTCTTAACGCGACACTTCTCGTATTCGGTATACTCGGTCGTATTAGTATCGAATTTTAATTATTAGATAAAGAACGATTATTCGTACTCGTGTAATTTAAAGATATAGTATTAGCTTACGAGGTCGACCGTAGCGTCTATAACTAAATGGATATCCCGGCCTACTAGAAAGCAGCGGCGTAGTAAGACTAGTCTCTACGCTAAGTAGTAGGTTAGAGAGGGTGCGGATAATATCGCTTCGCTAATTTTAAACCTAAATCGACTCTTAGTAAATATAGGTACCTCTAGAAGCGGCTATCACCCGAAATAAATATTCGTAATTAATTAAGTTCCTATTTTCCCTTAGCTACTATCTAAGGTAAAGGAGACTATTTTAGGATAGTCTCGCTTATTTTATATTAGCTATACACTTTTTAAAAGCGGTTACGCCCGAATCGATATTACTTTACTCCGATATATCTATAACTCGTTTAGAATAATATTTACGGTTATAGTCTCTAGGTTCGGTATACGTAAAGCTAGCGAAAGGATAATATTATATATTAGCTATAAAACTTTATATAAAGCTCGTCGTATTATTAACGATCGATAGACGTATTATAGGAATTAAACGTAAGTACGAAACGGTTATATAAGGAGATATCTTAATATTAGACGAGTGTTATAACTAGTAATTTTAAAAAAGGGTTCTTCTTTAAAGATGCTAAGGCAATGCGAATCGCATATAGATTACTGTATAGAGCTCGGCTACGTAGATATTTATAATAAAGCTCTATCTATCGATTATTATAATACCGAAAGGTAATCTATAGCGATTTAACCCTCCCGCTTCACCTGCATACACTTAGTAAGGAAACAGACTTTAGGGAATATATAGCCGTATACTATCTACGCTAAAGACTCTATCCTCTGCGTTGCCTCGTTATAAGGGGGGTTCCTTCTTTAATAATACCTAAATCTTCCTATATTAGTTTACTTATCTCTTTCTACTTAGACGCAGTAAGCTAATTATCCTCTTTATATTCGTAAGAGCCTGGATATAAAGGCGATATAATAAAGAGGAGACTTCGTTAATCGAGACTCCACTAGAGCGACTATTCTAAAAGAAGCTACTTCTCGACCGATTAGCTAACTCTTTCGTTAAGACGCTAGTAAGCGAGGATCTTTAGATAAATATATATAAGATATATAAAGTTAAGCGAGATATATAGAATTAACGCTATTCCTCTTATCGATTCCACGAGTTTCAGCGTATTCGAATAAACCCCGATACTATTGTCTTTCTTAGAGTTACTTTCTATCTAGAGCAGAAGCGGGCTAATTTCGCACTCGTATTAACATCCACGTGATCGTCGAGGGCTTTCCCACCAGGCAGGACTGACTGTAACGTAGTGCCCTAGCATCTCGCTGCGGTGGGACAGAGAACCGAAGGCGAAGTTTATTCGGCTGCGGAAGCTCGGGGGGATTTGCGTAATTATTCAACTAGAGACCTAATAGACGCTACAACTATAACCTCGTATCCACTCTCGGAATTGTATCGCTTACAGCTCTCCTATCGCTACTAAGCCAACACTTTAGTACCTTTACATGCAGGTAATAATTTAAGCGACTCGGACTATTTTTACTATCTAAACTATTATCTACTACTATAGCACTAATACTATATCCCGAGCGCCGAATATTTCTACCTACGTTTATTACGGAACTTCTACGAGTCTAAGTATGCTTACATGCAAACTAATAGGGCTAGTACCTCACACGCATAATCCGAAGACGTAACCCAGCAGGAGATAGATTAGGAGGAGGTAGATGCTATTATTAGGAATAAAAGAAAAGCCCGTAATCCTAAAGTATACTATATTTGCTATCGTCGTAAAGTTAAGTATAATCGTAGTCTACTATACGACTCGTGCGTTAAAAGAGATTATCCTAAACTATACTCGTATAAGCGACCTACTAAGGAAAGACGCATAGCGCTAAGCAGTAGTCTAGCGTAGGCTAATAGCGGCTAATATAATAGCGTAAAGAGGATTACTAATTCTAGTCTAAATATTATTATGCTGAAGGAGCAATAGGAGAGGCTATATAGAGAAATAAACCACCTTAGAGCGCAGATTAGGGAAGAGAAAGAGTATAGAACCAGCGCTGTAACCGAAGATTAATCTAGCCCTAGCTAGTTAGATAAGAGTATTCGAGGAGGCGTTTATACGCGGAGTAATCGAATAGGTACGGTGTAAGCTCTTTATAGGCGCTTAAATAGAGCTATACCGAGAGGTTAGTAAATCTTTTAAAGCCGTCTTTTCGCCGTCTACCGATTAGGGCTCGAATTATACTATATCCTTCTTTACGATTAATTATTCGAAACGAGAGTAAGCCCTAATATAAGACGAACTAATGCAGTGGTAAATTAAAGCTAAGTAAGAGCGTAAGGCTCGATAAGACGTCGAGCGTAGCTCGCGCTTTCAGCTGCGTGTAAAAGAGTAGATAAATTAGGTAATCGAAAATTATCTCCGCAGCCGGACTACGAAATCTAGAGAAGATAGGATACTCTTAGCAGTAAGATAAAATATTCTTAGATCTCGTAGAAGATAAAACTTAGCCAGCTATAGATTATAATAATAGAAAGTTTAAAGGATAGGAGTTGCTTAGTCCTTTCGCTAATTAGTATATTACACAGCAAGTAAATTTTCTTACTATATAAAATTCCTACTCTAAAAGAGCTTCGAAGCATTATATAACGCTTAAATTTAGCGGTAAGAATAGAGAACGCGAAAGTATATTTCTCGAAGAACCTACGTAGGTAAAAGATTAACTTAGCACTATACCTAAATAGAGTGTATTAGGGTAGGAAATTAGTTTTTAGTGCTTAACGGCGGCGTTATAGTTACGGCCGGAAGTCGCCCCTTATCGCGATTATACTCTCGATCCTTACTAGGTAGAGTCGCACTTCTAGTCTTATATAAGAGAAGGGCTATCGTTAAATATTATAAGTAGTATAAAGATTAATCTATAAATATTTAAGCTACGAGTAGAAAGTCTAGCTAAGTGCTTTACCTAAGGTTATCGAGACTAAGGTAATAGGTAGATATTTATCGACCGTAGCTCGTTATAAAAACGAGGTTTTAGTACCTACGAAAGAAGAACTTAATACCTCTATTATTATTAGGTAAGACGGGGATTTTATTACTTAGATACGAGGCTGTAATATAGTTAATAATATAGGCTAATAACGGTTCGCGGATTAAATTTTCGGACGCGCACCCTAAGACTAGAATACTTAGCGTAAAATCAACCCCTACCCGATTTATAGAGTATAAATCGGTTCGAGCTTTAACTTATCTCTGCTAGTATACTACGAAAATTTATCGCTTTAACCCTTAGCTTTTTTAGGGTTAAACGTACACCTACCTTCGTTTAGGGTTTTCTACCTTAATAGATAAGAATAACAGGGTCGTTAGTAGAGGCTTAATAAGAAATATTACGTAAACACTAATCGCTTATATCGTACTAATCGCGAGACGACTACTACTATTAGTAACTAATATTAAACGTTTATAATAAAACCTAGGAGAATATACGGACTATAGTAGCTTCCTAGGTATAAGATCTAACTAAGCCTTACTAGCCCTCGTAATTAAGCATCTTATAGGGCTACGATATTATACGTAATATACTTAACCTCGACCTACTAGTAGTATAAACTATAGTCCGCTATTAATACGATTTTGCTATATATAATACGTCGTTAGGTTATATCCGAGATAGAAGTAGCGAACAGACTCTAGGTATCGTAACTTAAGCGCTTAAGATATTTCGGATACGCTCCGACTATAGACTGCTAGAATATAATAAAAGTCGACCGCTGCTCTTGCTTTCTACTAAAGCTAGAGACGCTGAATATTAGATCTAGACACGCTTTAATAGCGTTAGCCCTAAGCGAAAGCTTAGTCTTTACTTATAAGTATATTTAGAGTTTAATTGCGAGAATCTCCAGTAAACGACGAACTTTCGGCGGGTTTAGAGATATACATTGCGGAAGCGCTCGAGAGGCCCCACTTAACCCTCTAATCTGCGATTTCCTCTAACTTTAAGCTCAGCTTCGCCTCTAGAAGATCTCTGTTGCGCTACAGTCGGACAGGAATTTGAAAGTGATCGTTACATGCAGAGTAGGATACGCTATACACGTCAGCGACGTCCAATTGCTGCCCATCAACCAAACTTCCACCAGGGTCCGTCCACGAATGACTGACACAGAGCGTCTTCTCCACAGCGAACGCATGGCTGCGGAGAAGATTGCGCCGTGTCCGGCGATGCCATACTCTTTCAAGTCTTTTCATCTTTTCCGCATCTGGCTCAATCCTCAGGCCATAATCAATCTTCTTCTCAAGCGGCAACCCACCAGGCACATGTCGAGATAGGAGTCCTGTGGGATCGACGCCCACTAACTTACTGCAAATGGTGGCAATGACTATTACTGAGCGCAGGACTCTCATATTGGTAATAGAATGGCTTTGTTTTCTAGCCCGGCCAGATCGATGGCTAGCCCAAGCATCTTCAGCACCACAAGATCGCTCCACAAATCCTCGAACGTGTCTTCATCTGAACAAAATCTCGCGTTGTCCTTAATCTTCCGTGCTGTTTCTCACAAACTAGAGAGCTTGGCCTCTTGATGATATGTGTTGCGTGAGCTGGTTTTCATAACAATGCAACATAACTGAAGGTGCTCAATCCGGATGCATTGGCGTGTTGAGATCGAAATCTGGCTCCCTGTTGAACTCAGGTAGATTTGGGTGGATCAAGCTTGAGTCTGTCCCCGGGGAGTAGTACGAAGCCTGCTCCATGTCGTCACCCTCAAATGGCATGTTTGAAAAGTTAGGAAAGTGGGCAGGGCCATGGATATGCTGAGCAAAGAACTCATTTCCGAGGTTGCTCAAGCGTTTCTGAATGTCTTGCGGTGACTTGCACCCTTCGCAGTTGATATGAGTAAGCAGCAGAGCGTTCATCTGCTGGACCTCCTCTTTCATGCGGATGACCTGGTCCTTGAGGAATGTATTCTGCACAGCTTTGTCATGTGAATCACGCAGTAGCCTTTCCGTCTTCTTTTTCTTGTTGATGCGGCACTTTACAGCAGCCAGTCTATTCTTCTCCAGCGACTGTTTCCTCTTCTCGTCTTCTTCTGCATTGTCTGTTGTGGCTGTCGAGTTCTTCCGCGTATTTCTTCGCTTTCGCGCGATGTGTGCAGACTGCGCAGGCTCTCCTTTCGATGAGGTCTTTGTTGCACGTCTCTGTCTGGTTGATTTCTGCTCAGGCTTCTCTACCGAAGATACAGAGTCGGACGACCTTGGTGGCGTAACCTGACCGTAGCGTGAGATTGCTGCCGTGGAGTTCGGTTTGTTGTGAGAGATAACGCGGTCTAGTTCCAGAGCTCGAATGGGCCAATGTGGCTGATCTTCTTTGCGCGGATCGAAACTGAAATCGCCGAACTGGCTCTTTTCAGGTGGGCTGTAATTCTGCTCCATTTTTACGGGGAAGGTTGGCGTCACCGGTGCTGGGTCAAAGCCGAAATCATCTGTGTCTGGGTTGAAGGATTGAGAATGCATAGCAGGATAGCAGCAATCTCCTTGCACCGAGAACCTATCCAGGTCAGAGATTGTCCCTGTTACTGGGGGTGCGAAAGATATAGACATGTTGCACATGTTAGGCGGTAGAAGGGTTTATCGAGTTACTGGCCTTCGACTCTGATCGAAGGCAGTTGTGCCGTGGGTACAGAGAACAACGTTGCGGGCTGACTCTCGAGTTGTCACTTTAGAGAGCCGGGGCTGAAGGTACAACAGAGTTACTACAATATTCCAGATGCAGAGTGGTTACGAGGAGTGGGGAATCACTTTTATTTGGATGGAGCGGAAGTTGTGGCTACGTGGTTAATTTTGGGGATTCATACGCTGTCAAAAACGGCTTGCGGGAGCAAACCTTTTAATTCGGTGTCGAGCTCTGAACATGGAATTGGTTTCCGTATTGCGAGAGGCCTGGTTTATGCCGGGAGATGGCGGGTGTCAGACGTCTAGGCCCACAGAAAAATTACAGCCGACAAGAGCAAGGCAGAGATGATTTGTGCTTGTGATGGCTAAAAAGATGGAAGGACGGAAGCGATGGAAGTGCGTTTCTGTCAGTCCACTGAGATGAGAATTTCAGTAACAGAAAATACTTTCCAGAAAGTCAAGGCGATGCGTGTAGCTTGGCAAACAGGAGGTACTAATTTGCTCAAAGCAGTTCTATGTCGATGCAGGCCTGTCGACTTGAGACCTGGTCAATTGGTTGAGGTACTTTGAAAATGGGAATTCAAGCAGTCCACGTCTCGATCTATGGCTGATGGGAGCGTAACTTCAGGTGTTGATTAGAAAAAGATCAGAGATCTGAATTTTAAGCCACGAGCTTCCAAGACGCCGCCGACGAATAATCTACCGGCTAACATCCTATTGGCAGTCGATGCTAGGACCTTTGGAAGCAGATATATTTGACTCTTCTCCGATGCTCCTTACTGTGCTACTCAATTTCTCTCCCGAAGACATTGTTTGTATATTTTCTATGGGTCCTTTTAATCGCGAACCATTCTAAAATCAGCTCTCCCAATGGCACAACTGTCGTGCGAGCTGATTAAGGGGTCCTACTTCACAAAAGCACGTTTTCGACAACGATGACTTCGAGATTCCTAAAAGCTGGTTCTGGGAAGAGCCGGATGATTAAGAATCTCCAAACGAAATGGTCCCAGACTACGACTTGTTGAGACTGAGCCTCCTAAATCAGGAGGCGTCTGGCAAAGTCTGTAGTGACACGCTAGCTTCGCGAAACAGCTCACTACTGCCCACGGCAGCACCCTGCCAGATGTGCACGATAGCCCATTGTTGGCTCTCCTCTTTGATCTCATGCCAGCTAAACGGCGGTTCAATGGGCTTGACGTTTTCAACAAGATTCGATGGATCGACGATTAACTGCTGATATACGCTCGCCGCTTTATCTCTAGTTAATTGCCTTCTGGGGCTCCTTAGTAGCTTCGACCAGGCTCTCATTGCTATCCTGCCCCACCATCCAGATCCACACCCATCTTCATCCTCGATGTGTCAGGCCTATCCACAAACCTCGAAAGAGTGTCTCTCATCTTCGGAACCAGCTCTGCAATTCTGAATGGCTTGCTAATAACATCATCGATACCAGCATCTAGCGTTTTCTTGATCTGCTCTTCTCTTGCATTGGCAGTTACAGCAATAACTGGAACATGTTTGTTTAGTTCGCCGCTCTTTTGCATCGCCCTTAGTGCTCGTGCACAGGTCATACCGTCCATGATCGGCATCTCGAGGTCCATAAGAACGATATCAAGCTCAACCATGCCTATTTTGGAGTGTTCGTGACTGTAAAAGTTAGACTTCTTGATCTGATCAATCGCTTCTTCACCGTGATTGGCGACGCTAACGATGCAGCCCAGCTTTCGGAGCTGTGCAGCTAAGACTTTCTGATTGATCAAGTTGTCCTCAACAACCAAAACCCTGAGACCGCCGGCATCGATCATGGACTTCGAGAGCTCACTGGTCGCAGTCTGAGGACTGACGTTGACCGAATTGTGCTGTGAGTCTGCAATTTGTGTCTCGCTCCTCGATAATGTGGATTTATGCCGTACATTTGATGAATGCTTGTGGCTGACTTTGTCGTGATGGTTGATTATGTCATCCTCACCTCCGTGAACGTGAGCCTGCGATCGACGCCCTTTGACGTAAAAGGCGAATGTGCTGCCTTTCCCGAACTCAGAAGCCACGCCAACCTCGCCACCTTGCAGCTCAACGAGCTCACGGGAGATGAACAGCCCCAGGCCCCAACCACCGTAAGTAACATGCGTTCGTGGATTTGCTTGAGAAAAGCGTTGGAAGAGCTGTTTCCTTTCGGACTCATTAAGCCCACGGCCAGTATCAGAAACTGCAAAGTGGATGTAAAGCGGCTCTCCGAACCCCCATTCTGGAGCGGCGGTCACATCTTTCTCATTTGGAGCCTGTGAGGGAATATACGTAACATTATAGCCGGGCTCCTAAGATGGCTTTTCTCGAGAAGCTGCAAGGTGCATTTTAATGATCCGCTTCTCCTGCATCGTGGTGAACTTGATTGCGTTTGTCATGAGGTTGATTAAAACTTGTGATAGTCGCGGGAACATCGGCCAAGCACGCCAGTACGTCCTCAGCTGTCACCTTGCATGAGGTTCTCATGCCTCGACATGAGGACCCTTGGCGTAAATACATGCCCTTGCTGCATGTGAAACAAGGTAGCGCCGCTACCGCGGCAGTGAGAGTGCCTCCTAATAGGGAACTGTTCGCGATCAAGACTGTGTTAGCGGCCAATAAAGAGCGTTATTTACACGCTATTCAATATATTTAGATTCATCGGACCGTAAGTATCGACCGCGTATTAGAAACATTTAATTAGCAAAACAAGCTGTTTATTGTCACAACTTACACTAAGCTATATACTTTACATCTCATCATCAGCAAAATTTATCCAGTAGAAACGCAAATAGCTTTCATCGCTTAAAAGGTCTACGGGGACGAACTGCTACCAAATAAGACTTAAGGACTAACTGCTTATAGGTGGTTATAAGCCTCGCCTTTCTAGAAGAACGTAACTTAATTTACGGCTTACTTAACGCAATCAGCATCCTTATATAGTCGTTAGGCGAGCCAGTCCTAGGTAAAATTTTACGTAACTAGCGTGTGATACAATATTAACTACTCTTAAATAGCTCACCCCGTGTATTAGCGGTCTAAGCTTAGCGCAGACATAAACGTTAACACTACAGCTTTAGCTCATATAGTGGTTCGCTTGATGGATAAAGACGCTGTCGCCTAACCGTAAGGACCTATCACTATCGGAAATCCGCAGAAATGGTTACCGACAGCATTAGATTTCATATCCTGCGCTTATAAACAGGCGCCGGCTGCTTTAACAGATATGTGTAACATTCACCCCTAGTCTATATGCTCCGCTAACCTTTAAGGAAGAAATGGTGCACTGTATAAGATTCTTCCTACAGTGGAACATAGGCCACGTAAGGAGCTGCTCAACCTCAGCCGCGCAATCTAATTTCGCTAATCTCGAATAATACCTCACTTAATTTATTCCCCTTTAAACTAAGTTATCTTAAGATACGGGTAACTAAAATAATCGATAACGTAAAGCACTGCGGGAGCACGTAGGGTAGTATTCCTAAACCCTTACCGGCTACTTCTCCTATTACAGCTATAGGTACAGAATAGAAGCTAATAATAAAGACTAAAGTTCACTATACTACGCTCTAGCTAGAGTTATTACTATCGGCCCGCTGCAAGTTAATCGTGCCTCTATTCAGCTCTAGTCCCGCCGAGGAGAGTCTAAAGCCGCTAACAGTCCGAGATTAGCGATAATTATCTCGATAGACTACGACCTTATTAGATCTCTAGAGGTATATAAACGGGCTAGCACCTTCGAAGCTTTAAAGTAAGCAGTAACGTAAAGGTAATAGTAAAGAGATAAGATAATAGCCGAGGGTTAATATAGTCTCTATAAAGGTTAACGACGTAAGGGATAGGATACTAGTTACGGCTAAGGGGTAATACTATCTTAGTCCGAAT
>AMYF01000125.1:0-33305 GCA_000315175.1 Herpotrichiellaceae sp. UM238 | reverse complement strand
ACTATAACGGAGTTTAACGTCGTATAGGATACAGGATATAACACTCTATATAAGTAGGCTAGTAAGTCTACTCTCGGGCTAACGTAGCTAATTCCTTATTCCTACTACTTGTTAACGCCTAGCATATACGGACTTTTTATACCTTACTAAATAGGGAGGCTCCTAGATAGGCTAGTCTGCCTTGTATCTACAGCTGGGTGTGCTTTTCTTAGATGCGTGCTCTCGCATACTACGTAAACTAGAACGGTATAAGGGCAAAGTTACGGCCTAAACCTGTCCCGAGCGAGGATAATAGCTCCCTTATATAAGTACGAGTCTCGATCTATATTTATAACTTCCTTCTACCTTTATAATCCTCCTACTGTATCTATTCTTCTTATTTACTATTATATCTTTTCCTTTCTCTACGCTCTATCTACTCTAGGAGCAGCTCTTATCGTTAGATATAGCGTCTATAGTAGAGGCTATCGTTAAATAGTAGTTCGAGTAATATATTAGCCGTTCTAACCGGTAGGAGTATAGCTTAGCTCTCTTATCGTGCTTCCTCTCGAGTAGGCGATACGACCGTATCTACGAACTAGGAGAAAAATAGATTACGGCTATTATAATCTAAGCTTAGGGTATCGGCGTAAGTCGGTAATAAGAGCTATACAGACTATAGGAAAGTAAGAAGCTTAATTATACTTCGGCTATTATAAAGGTAGTAGCCGAGTCGGGAGACTAGCGTCTCGCGGAAGAGTCACTTAGCGTAGAAGACGTGGACGATACCTTAGATCGTATAGTAGCCGCGTGCGACTTCTTATCTTCTAACCTACGACAACGACGTTAAAAAGCTTACGAACTATCTCCGTTAGATCTACTAAGGGAAATATTTAGATACATATCGGCCTAGGAAATTAAGTAGGCGGTTCGTCTACTCCTAAAGGACTTAAGGCCGGCCGTTATTTCGAAGATACTAATCTTATAGCTAGTCTATCCTAGCCTTCCTCGTATACTCTCACTACTTAACTCGATATCTAGCGCCCTTATATTTATTCATCGCGTAGAATATCGATAAGGGAAGGAGCTAGGCGTTTAAGATCTAGGTCCCTTAACCTAACCTAAAGCTAGAATACTAGTCGAGTTGCCCCGCTTTAATAAAGCTCGCAGTATTACGTATACTTACCGACTAATAGATAGTCGAGAAGTTAGTATCGAGCGTAAATACGACGGCGAGTACTATTAAGTATACGTCTAGATAAAGAGCGGTTAATAAAGAGCTAAGGTTAAGCTCTTCTCTAAAAGCGGCCGTGATTCTACCCGGGATCGTAACTCTATCTTACCTACGGTCCGATAATATTTAAGAAGCGGCCGTTTACGATATAAAGTATAAAAGCACTATATTCTAGTAGGCGAGCTCGTAGTATAGAACGACCGCGTCTAAGATATTATACTATTCTATAAGATACGGCGATATATTACTCGTAAAGGTCGTCGGTTAGGGTGCGTCGAGGACTTAGTACCGGACTCTAAAGAGCACCTTATAATCGTGTTCTATAACCTTCTACTATAGAACGACCGTAGGTATATTAACGAGACCTATATACAGCGACGATAATATCTCTACGATCTCGTTCGGCCTATTACCGAGCGTATAGAGATTAGCGAGTAGATCGTAATAGACTTTACTTCCTCGGATAGCGTGGCTCGTTTAGCTTATTAAATAGCGTTTGCCTTAACGCAGAAATAGGAAGGCTTAGTGTTAAAAGCTTGCTAGGATCCCTATATCGGCGTTAATAGCAGGATAAGCCGGTACGTAAAGCTGAAAAAGGACTATATCCCTAGTTTAGGCGACTCGGCTAATCTAGTAGTTATTAGTAGTCGTAGCGACCCCTTAACGGCGGAGAGCCTAGGTTTAAAGCGAAAATCATAAACGACGTTGTTCCTAGCTTATCGAGAAACTAGTAGCGACTACTATAATATAGAGGCAACCACCTACTATCGTATTATAGGATAGGTATCGCCTCTATCAATCTCTATACCCGACCTTCGGTTCTTAAATGCCTATAGTAAGCTATCGTAAATACGATTTTCCTAGTACGGCTAAAGGCTGCATATCCTTACTAAGCTCCGAGGCCGGGACTTGCCCACCCACTTATTTTCGCAGCCTGCGGTAGTGGAAGTGGTCGGGGCTGGCTTTAACCGTCCTGCTAATACACGATACCTCACGCTTCGCTTTCCTCGCATCGTCAAGATCCATCATAATCGGTCGCCGGAGGATGCTATCGACTTCTCCGAATACTAACGCATAGCCGAGGTCAGCGACGGAATGGCTGACCATGAGGAGGACGATTATCGTCTATAGTTAGCTAAGCTAGGCTATAAGAACGTCGATGGTGAGAGTGATGCTGTCACCATCCCTCCGATCAGTCAAAGCCAAGAGACAGAGTCGCCAGATGAAGACGCCCCGAGTATTCAGATCGACCGAGTGAAAGGAACTCCGAGAGCTGCCATGCAGACATGTTTTCCACCCGGACTGTATCGACCCTTTCTTGCGCAATAGCAGTTCGCTTTGCCCAGTGTGCAAGAATTCCGCCCTACCCCAAGGTGCGTCGACTGTTAGGATAACCCATGATATGGTAAGGACAGAGCGGCTACTGCGTGAGCGGCCAGGCCCACCAGGCCACGAACAGCATTACACGGAGGCGAGTGTTGATCCATCCACGTCGTTAGCAAGCTGCGAAAACTTATCATTTTCGGGCGCTTTGCTAGCGTCCGCTGCTTGGGGCGACGAATGTAACAATATTGCTGCTTTGGGTGTGATGAGCGCGGCGGAGAACATCCGACGTCACGGTGAAAACCTGAATGGTTTCGTGAGCAATGAAATTGCAACCAGGAGAGCTTCGAGGAGAGAGCGCCTCGAAGACTACACTCACGGCTATTTGACGCACGCGCCGCACAGGCAATACAGTCAGATATGCATAGACCTCTCTGTAAGTTTCCTTCGCCTGAGTCGAGCCGCCGCTGATCTAGTTCGAGGGAGACGCTTTCTTGGCCGGATCATCCCAGGACTTGTGTAAATTGCTGGAGCAGAAGAAAGATGCGCTACCAGCGAGAGCCTCGGCAACTTCGTCTGCAGGGTCGCAAATCAGCGAAGAACATCTTCTATCGATGTCGCCACCCTGCCGACGCCTCCACACTTCAGAGATGGCGACAGCATCATCCACAAGAGTCATGTAGCAATTTGCCAACGTGCGCAAGATGTGCTCTTCCCCAAAGGTTCATTTTCTGCGTCGTGTGATCGGCTTATTGCGCTTGCGGGCCAGTCGACTCCAGTTCAGCCTCCATCCCGAGACCCTTCACGTAATATGGACCGACGCCACGCAAGAATCCGCTCAACAGCTATCTCCCTGGGAGACAAATTTGGTTTCCAACACAATCTCTTTGGCTTCATCTTGGTTGAACGGTTCGTCAAGGTCCGAGATACCAACAGCTCTACTGTCTTTCTCGGCGACGTTTTTGCGATTCGTTGTGAGCGATACGAAGAAAAGCCGTTTGACATCTTCGAAAACGTCACGGTGGTAGCTGTGTTCATAGACGCCGGGATAGAGAAGAGCAATTCGCTGGATGTGTTCCATAGCACAACTGGCTAACGATTATAAGCTTAAGTGTCAGAGAGTGACTGAACTCCATGAAAATGCCAGTCCCTTGTTACAAACCTCTGCCTCCTAGAGCCGTCTTCCTCTGTTGCCTCTTCACCACAACACTCTTCGACGTATGCTTCGTTTGAGGCTTCGGCTTTGGCTTCGGCTTTGGCTTCGGCTTTGGCTTCACCTTTGACGTTGACGTTGACTTTGTTGGCGCTTTTCTCGTCGACTTCGATACCCTCAACTTTATCTTTGGTTTAGGTGATCCAACTCTCAGGCGGATACGCAGCTTAGGAGCGCTTTCCGTGGAACAGTCTCGAGACTGAGCTAACCTTGTCTCACACCGAGCAAGGCTGATGTCTTTATCCTCTGGCGCTGAAGATGGTACCAGATCATCAACATCAACGACGGACGTAGAGGATCGATCAGAGGTGATGGCGACAGATGGAGCATCAGGTGAAGGGGAGCGGATATATTTCGCGAAGAGATCGCCATCGCTACGATCATATGGAGTGTCGACGACTGTGGTGTCCCGGGATCCAAAGCGGCTCAAAGAATTCTGCTCTAACGCAGGAGCGCTAGGTAGCCATGGATTGTCTTCCTGCTCAATCAAATCTGTTAATGAATCTGTCGATGAATCTGTCGCTGTCAAACCAATCAGAGGCGAGGACAGCATCGCTTTGTCGTTGTTATATAATTTTGACGGTGCAATCGTGGAGGGAGTTCGGCGCATTTTCTTGTGAGGAAGAGTGGATGAGAGTTGCTCTTGAGGTGTCCAAATCAGCTCGGGCTCATTGGCCGGTGCCGTTCTCTTCTGAGAATTTTTCTGCTCCTGTGTCGAATTTGGTCTACTAATACCCAAATTTTTCATAGTCTTTAGCAAGACTCGACTCATGTCGTGGTCGTCGATAAAATGAAACCGTACATCCTCCCCGTCAACGAGTGACACATCACACAGCGGGTGCGGGCAAGTCAGTGGCCATCGGACGTCCTCGAGATGTGCATCAACATGCTGCCAGAGGGCTAGCTCGCGACACCACGACTGCAGGCGTCGCTCAGCCGACTTGGCAGAGCTCCCTGAGCAGAAGCCTCCCAAGCAGAAGGGACAATGTCCTGGACGTACAAGCGTGTGACAATAGGAGGCGAGGGCTCAACGGACTGAGTCTGAGAGGAGACGATACTGATCAATATTGTTTGAAGAAGTTTTATCGTGTTATAAAGAAGCAGATTGTGTTTGGGAACCTGCAAGCGAAGCAACTATACCCGGTCATTATTGGTGTCGTAGGCTGTCTATTTCTATGAGTGGTGTCAGCACGCACTTCTGACCACAAAGTTCCTTAGCTCACGGTAGAACTTAGCGGGACGAAGTAGGCTTACGGGCCGTGCATGACTTTAGAATACGCGGCTATGCGGTCTCTTGACAGCATTAGAGTCGAGAAGCTGTCAAGATTCGCACAAATTCTGTTTCAAAGGCACTCGCATTTTCAACGAATAGAGGCCTTGACTTGTTGAGAGTACATTGTGTCGGATCATCAAGAACTAGTGAAGCTCATGTTGGAAAGCATGATATACCATTCAGAGCAGATTGGCGGCTGATGTCGAACTATGGATAATTCATATATCCAGGCGTGATGTCCTCAGAGGATGGCAAAAGGTTGAATGGGTCGATATAGCTTACCAAATCCGGTTGTTCGAATTGAGTGGAAATGTCCGTATTGCTATTTGATAAACAATCATTCAGCTACAATTTCGGGGACATCGTTCCGGTGGCAATTTCGATTGGGCTTATAGACTGCCGTCGTGATTGACCACCGAACCCGGACGGTGGTGGCATCTCATTTTGTGCTTGAGCAGGCTGCGGCTTGGAATCAGGTCTTCTAGCACGGTGACTAACAATCCCCTGCAATCCAAGAGACATAATGTCACTCTCGTCGATTTCGAGAGAGGTAATGACGCCCCGTTGCTGAAGTGCTTGGATATTGCTTCGCAGAGTGCTGGCAATTTGCTGAGGCCGACTTTCACCACGGATCAGATGAAGCAGGGTATTCACTTCATTAGTGTCACTGTGCTTCAATATCTGGAGCAATGCCTCCAGGATGAACTGTTGGCGTATTCGGACAGCGTCTTGTTTATACGCTTGTTTTCGTCGAGTGTCGAGTTTTAAGTTGAAGTGGCAGAAAGTGTCGGCCTTATGGCACGCCTCACAAGGCTCCGGAGGGCCAGTGCACTGTCACATTATCAGTAAGGCTTCTTTAACTGATAGGACAGCTCAAAGCCTTACCTTTGTCTTCCGTCTCTTACAGGCTTCGCAAGCATTTGTAGTCCTTGAGCCGCGACGCTGCACTCTTGTCGATGCCGATGTTGATGATGACGAGAACGAATTCGAGCGCACTTTAGGACTATTGTTCGACCTACAAGGTGATGAGTTTTGAGTGGAAGGCATCGTGTTCTCTATCCTTCGATTTGGGGTTTTGAAACACTGACGTCGTCACTTCAGAAAAGAGATATATGGACAAGTCCGATATTACCTCAATCACATTCTCCAGAACGCATACAATGCAATATACAGTCCATACGAGTATGGGGTAGATAATCTCGGAGGCCGGGCTGCACCCTGGGAAGAGTATCCGCTTGGTAGGTGCAGACCTGACCCGAATCTCCAGCTCACCGGCAGCTGTGGTCCGGACCCATCTTTGGTCAGCTCATCAGTGTGGGATGCGGGGCGGCCCCGCAAAACTTTGATACTTTAAATGTGCCTGTCGCGCTTGACCGACTGAAATAATTTGGGAAGATCGGCGACGATCTAAGGTAAAAGCTAGTTACGTAAACTGAAATCTGGCTAATTTTACAGATAAGAGCGACTGCGGCAAGGCCGGGTGATGCTCGTTACACTGCATGCCACATTGTTTGTCTGCTTTGTCTACTGGTTACAGTATACAACTAATACTGAAAGATGCTTTCCAGAGAGGACGTATATGCTGGCGGCTTGCTTTCATGCCTGCTTCGAGGACTCGATAACGGAAATTGAGTTGACCTTCGTTCGTACCGATACGCTGTTGGTTGTTTCGCACCAGGCGTCAACACGTCTCATGGTTGTTAAGGTCAGGATTCGCGACAAATAAACGTTGCGTCGAGCGCATTGTGGTAGTCCTTTCATCAACGCTGCCCTTTCTTCTCAGGTCGTCTTCCTTCGGTTTTTGATCCAGCGCATGCTGTTTCGAGTTGGGTCCGCTCATTGACTTAGATTCTCCAAATGAATCGTCGCTGACCGGACTCGCTGACTTCTTCGCAAGATCGAAATGATCCCCTTCCTGCTGGTCCGCGGCTGGTGTTTCTCCAGCTTCAGGTATTCCTTCTCTTGCTGGTGAACCATCATCCGGTGACGTAACGTGCGGCCTTGGGTATCCACTTCGATATTTCCTACTATCAATGCTGCTGTTTCCGCTTCCTGTCCGTGCCTTCATCATGCTGTTGTCGCCTAGGATTCTTCCTTCAGGCTCATCTTCACCTGCCATGTCGAACGCCAGCAGTCTCGCTGGCACATTGGCGCCAGACAGATTGGGAGACGTGTATTGTCTTGCCTTCCGTAGACTACTATGCCGTATCTTGCCAAAGACACCGCCCGAGCTTATTATACTTGTTCGTCGTGAGCTTGTGCCCAGTACCTCCAACGCTGCTCTTTGCTTCGCGGCTTTTTGCTGTGCGATCAGACTAGCATCTATCGATTGCGAGCGGTCGCACCACACCGTTGCCCTCTGTTTCCGCATTGATGTGACGTATGAAGATGGGCTATTGATGGTCGCAGACTTGCCAGACGTCGATCTGTAAGGAAGGCTGGCATTTGAAGTCGAGTCTGTTTTGCCTCGCCGCTCCATGTTGGCAGACGGTTTCTGCGGGGGTTGCGGCGAGAATGATGAATTTGCGGTAGTAGTAAGGTGAGGATAGATAGCAGTTGAGAGGTTCGAAGATAATAGCGAGCCGGCAATTGAACACGGTTTTGGTTCGAGAATATCACAAGGTCGCCATGGCTGACCAGAGTCGAAATGCTACATGCTATCCGTCAATGCCCTCCCAGGTCGAATGAGCTCAGTTTAGCAACTTTGAGGAAGACCTCCAGATCAGACAACTTACAATCCACCACAGGATTTTCTTCTCACTGTAGCACCAGCTCACAGAAGCCAAAGACTTTATTTGGTTGCTCGCTGCGCTGGTGGTGTTGGGATTGAAAACTCAATTATCTCAAGTCTTGCTCCATCAACCCGCCCCTGACATCTGTTTGCCCCTCAAACACCTTGCTTCGTAGAAGTGTGCAGTAGCTCGCGAGGGAGAGCAATCGCAGAAGTTCTGGAATTGGGAAGTGACATCTTGCACAGGTAGGCAAGGCCATAAGCTACTGCCGGAACAACTTCCCGAGTCCAGATATTGGCCAACATGTGGAATGAGCCGGGGCATGTCGGCCAGAAGCAGGCCTGTGCTTGTTGTCCATTGACAAACAATCAGCTTAATCCCTGACAGTGATCCGTCAATTTCGTACCAAAAGATGTCCCCTGTAAATAATGCTTTGTCAACAAGTTTATCTGCTGACGCTCGCAAGCGTGCGTTAGTGGCCAGAGCCTTCAAATCATGCCTCGGAAACCCTTTAGAATCAAAAATTCACAGGCACTATGGGCACTTCAATCATTCCCGATGACCTTACTCGAGATTACCATTGTTCTCAATATCTCGTCGGAAAGGTTTATGGGCACCTCACCTTCCCCGTTGGGTTGATCAATCTACGCGACAGCTCAGTCATAACAGGGTTAAACACAACCAAACCGGCGCTTAATTTGATTGCACAAATCGCTACCCCATAATACTAAGTATGCCGATCAAAATGCCTCCAGTGGCACTTTCCGGTCCTGGCTGATAGAGCACGACGAAGATTACCTCTGTCGCTTTCTCCATCATCGTCTCTTCGTGAAAGACTCTGGCTCCTCAGGCAGCACCAAGTCGGGTACAGCCACCATGAAAACCTCAGCAAACAATTTCAGTCTCTCGCTCCATACGACAGTATCGTGCTTCTAAAGTACGGAGGCGTGTCCCAAAAGTTGTTTCCTCTTAGCGTACTCTATATTGCAGCACTACCGACTAGCGGAGACAATATACTTGAAATAACAGTATTAATATGGTGCAACGCTCCTCGGCAGAAAGCTGTAAATACAGTAGCTGTCATAGTGTTCAAGCATTTCCTCCGACTTAGTACTTTAGAATGATATACCTATATTTCTTGAGAAGAAATCGAGAGCTGCATATGGGAAGGACATACAAGGCATGGATGATACCTGGGATGTAACCCAAGATCGTCAACAGGATGTTGATGAAAAAGTCGGCATTGCAACCTCTCTCGAGGAGGACACCAAGAGGTGGAACGAATATGGCAAGAATGATCTTGCAGATATCGCTGGACATTAAGTATCAGATCTGTGGCTCTCAACAAGCAGCAGCTGTCCATGCGCGATAGCAGCACGAAGGCTTGGGAGAGTCCACGAGAGTGGAACTTACGAAGCTGTGAACGGCATTCTATTTCCCTTTTCGAATATATGTCGGCGTAGGCAAAGTCTGGGTGACAAGTAGTGGTACACGGTATGCAGTTTGTCGTTGTTGTAGAGGAAGAGGTGTCAAGCAAAAAGAACGACATGTTGCGCTTGTCTTGTACATATAGGGTCGGTACTCACCCTCGAAAGTGGTGGAACCCAAATTGACGCTCTGAACATTACACTACGAACAGATTGTCTTGGCAGGAGCCTTGACCGTCATTGGAGCCGGATTCTGATGCTGTGCCAAGGCCGATTACGCAACGAGACAAAATTCCCCTAACAGTTTCTTCGGAGCCATCTCCATCACTTGCACATTTGGCTCTTCTGCCTCCTTCCATCCGCCTTGATTTCTTTTCGATAGACACGGAGCTGCGCCCAGACCATGCAGCATAGCATCGATGGTCCTCACAGCCAATGTAGACCCTGTTATCCCAAGTCGAAAGCCATGGAACTTACCACAATGACTGCCCAAGATAGCAGATCCGAGGATCTAGAGGCACCCTTCAATGTTGCACGGATCCAGGGAGGTCAGCTTGAACAAAGTTATCGTACAAGAGCAGCGAACCAAATTACACAAGGAATCAAACCTAAAAGCAACCAAACTGACACGAAATATTCATATTAGAGTGTGGGAACCCGCTGTCACCCTCGGTTCTGGTTTATGAGAGAAGCACCGCTGATCACATATCTTGAACATTCCAAGATTTGGTCGGTTTAAAGTCGATATCTGAAAGAAATTGAAATGGAACATTCGCGGCCTGAGTTCTTTGAGATGGACTACTTTTCTTAAGTGGCACTGTGCTGCTCTTCGCACGAAACGGAACCCATCACTCCTGCCATGGCAGAAATGCCAACTCCTGACACCAAGCGCCGCTTTCACGCGTGTACACAAGGAATTGGCGATAAAGAGACGGTTTTGCCAATAATGCTGATTGGATTTTTAGATGAAAGATTTCGCTGTAATTTGAGAGGAGCTCAATCTGGTGACGAATACCGGCTTGTCTGTGTCATCTTTTGCTTGGGCCTAAGATTGCCAAGGAATTCCGCTGAAGCTTCTTTTACCATGTGACGAATTCGTTCAAGCCTTGGTGATGCAACCCAAGCAAACAATGTCGTCCTCACACACATTGGCAGACCTCACAAGCAAGAAGACCAATCATTTGAAGCCCGCGAAGCTGAGCGGCACTTCGAACATGGACCCCGCCAAGTCGATCAACAATCACACAGTCTGGGGCCTCCATACCATGCCTTGACCTGAAAAATCTGGCTCATTGTGGGCATATCAATAAAGAATCGCTCAATATCCTCTCGTACCTAACTTTCTGTCCTCACTCACCAATTTTTGCCATGGAACAACCCACCAGCGAAACACGAACGTCCAAGACATCATCAGGCGATGAGAAGCCAACGACGCGGAAGACCTCAGATGTGGAAAGAGGCCATGGTGTCGACCCCGAGACTGAGAAGAAGCTTCTCAGAAAGCTGGATCTGCACATTATTCCATTCATTATGTGGATGTATTTGATGAACTTCATGGATCGAGGTCGGTATTGGCAAAACATCCCGGACGTCGCTAACTTTCTAATACAGTGATCATCGGAAATGCCCGGTTGTACGACATGGACACTGATCTTAACCTCACTGGCGACCAATTTCAATTGGCAGTCTCCATATTGTTCGTTACTTATTGTGTACGTCACTCCATGCATTAGCAGGACTTTGGCTAACATTTTCAGCTCTTTGAAACACCTTCTAACATGGTCCTGAAGAAGTTTCAGCCTGCACGATGGCTTGCATTTCTGACAATAGCCTGGGGACTCGTCGCCACATTCTCCGCCTTCGCAAAACTTTGCCCAGCTCATCGCTTGCCGTTTGCTCCTCGGACTCTTCGAAGCTGGCCTCTTTCCCGGTCTCGTTGTGTATCTCACCATGTTCTACAATCGCAAAGACATCGCCTTACGAAATGCTTACCTTCTTGGGACTGCTGCGATCGCTGGAGCTGTCGGTGGCCTGGTTGCGTATGCAGTTCATCCACTGGACGGTATAGCTGGCTGGAGAGCATGGCGGTGGCTGATCTTGATCAATGGTATCCCAACCATTCTTACAGGCATCGCCGTACCATTCGTCCTTCCCAATAATATTGAGACGGCGAAGTTCCTCACCGAGACTGACCACCAGCAATTGGTTGCGATTCGTTCGGCTGAAATCGGCCAGACCAAGTCTGCCCAAGAATTCAACAAGCAAGATGCCTTCGCTGCAGTCAGAGATTGGAAGACCTGGGCTTTCGCCTTTGGTTCGTGGTCCTCAAACTGCACCTTGTACGCTTTCAGTGTCTTCCTTCCGACAATTATCTCGCAGCTTGGAACGTGGAGCATTGTGCAGACGCAGGCTCTCACAGTCCCAGTCTATGCCGTTGGATTTGTCACGTACCTGATCAACGCACGAATTAGCGACAAGACTCAACAGCGTGGACTATTCATCATTGGGGGCACACTCACAGTTATCTTCGGGTATATTTTGCTGATCATCAACCTCAACGCTGCTGCAAGTCTAGCTGGGACGTTTTTCGTTGCTGCAGGTGCATACACAATCGTTGGAATGCCGATGTCCTGGCTTACGGTCAACTATCCTCGATATGGTAAAAGAGCAACAGGCAGCGGAATACAGCTGACAATTGCGAACGCTTCTGGAGTCGCTGCACCATTTCTCTTCTCGAACAGATATGCGCCAATGTATGTTCCAGGATATGCTGGTGCACTTGGAATGCTGGGAGTTGGTCTGATAATATGGACCACTTTGCACGTGTACTTCAGGACTCAGAACCGAAAGAAGAGGAACGGCGAGCAAGATCATCTCGTGCAAGGATTGACGGATGAGCAAATTGCGGATCTGGGTGATAAAAGTCCAAGATATATGTATACAGCATGAGTAAGTCTGATCGATAGCACGATGACCGTGAGCGCAGTATAGTTTTGAATTGATCGTCGACAAGTTGCATTGCCTAATTGAACTGATAGAAACAGTGTGTTCAAGACAGCATCCTCACAAGTGTCTTGCTCATCTCCATTGCGGTTTTAATACCAAGAATGGTCTTTGCGCCAGCAACAGCTTGTGTCGGACCGTACCCTCGAAACAGTGCCGTTGCATTTCAATCAAAGTGCACCGGACTGCGTGTCTCCTTTCATCATCTAGAACAATATGTCCAAACAACAACAGCAAGCTAGCGCACCGAGGAGTGCAGCACAGCAACCTTCGCCTGCTCCAGGCCCTCTTCGGTTGTCTGCTACGTACACTTGCGGCGGATATCCTGGCTGTTGATATTGCATTCCTCCTTGTGGACCGCGGTAACCTTGCTGGGGCGGCCCATAGTTTTGTCCGTATTGATCATAGCCAGGCCCTTGGGGTGGGCCACATTGACCTTGTTGTTGCCACTGGCCTTGGTTGTATGGACCGCCATCGTAATGTTGTGCTGGAAGAGGCGGTTGGAGATAATTCGGTGGTGGGCCCGGAGGTGCGCTGTGCTTATTATGGTCGGCCATTTCTTAGGCGTGGATTTCAAATATGACTGCGAAGACGCGAAGTACAGTGATCTGTCGGCTTTCGTGTTAGCTGAAGCAGCTTTTGGAGAGAGAAGGACTGGAACGATGCGGATGCGCTTCTCAGCTTAAGAGGGAGGGAGGAGCTTAATGTACCTTTGCGCCGATGAAGGGCATATTAGCGAAAACTGAGTAGTCACAGTGATGGAAGATGTGAACAGCTGTTCAATCTGGAGACGGAGGAGGGTGACTGGGCCATCGGGGAGTGCATAGGTCACGATTCAGAGTGGAAATCCTTGGATTCAACTGGAAGGCGCAGTCACAGATGCACTACGGCATGCTCGGTATTGCGTACATCATGTCTTGGTGATACAAAGCTCCATCAACCCGTAATGCAACACCCACGTGATGCAACGCCTTTACATATGAATCGCGTTGTCAAGGGCTATATTTTTCTTCGAAACCATTTTGACCCCCTTTTCACATAGCAAAAAGAAGATAAGAGATGAAGATGCGGATTTGATCTGTCTTCCACGATGATCGGCCACACGGATCAAACAATTATCCGAGATGAGGTAGACCAATGTGTAATGGAGCTATTCTGGTTCTGTAACGACCAGCTATTCCGGTTATGTAACTTCAGAATTACCTCTACGATTTTTGGGAACAAGCTCTTTCCACGCACGCGCCACGCCTTTTTGCAAGCAACGTTAGTTCTCTCACAATCAGTCGAAAGGCAGAAAAAGCACAATGGTTTCCTTCCCAGAATTATCTGCTGACACATTGATTACTAATTCCGAAGTACGTTCGAAATCGTTCTCGTCGTCGTCGATATCAGCGTCTACAAAAGCGCGGCGTCGCGGCTCGAGGACTGCAAATGCTTGCGAAGCTTGCAAGCGACGAAAGACAAAGGTCAAGCTTTGAATTATCATATCAGCCAAAGAAACCTCGCTGATTGCTGTGACAGTGCACCGGCCCTCCGGAGCCTTGTGAAGCGTGCCGTAAAGTCGACACTTTTTGCCACTTCAACTTGAGACTCGACACTCGACGAAAGCAAGCTTACAAACAAGAGGCTGTCCGAATACGCCAGCAGTTCATTCTGGAGGCACTGCTCCAGATCTTTAAGTATGGTGACTTTGTTGAAGTACAAAAACTACTTCATCTGATTCGTGGCGAAGGTCATCCACAACATATCGCCAGCACTCTGAGGAGCAATATCCAGGCCCTGCAGCAACGAGGCGTTATCACCTCTTTGGACATCGACGAGAAAGACATCATTTCCCTTGGACCCCAGGGACTTTTCAGCCACCGCGCTAGGAGGCCTGACCCCAAGCCACAGAACGCCCAGACTTCCACTGAAATGCCGCCGCCATCCGATATTGTGGATCAGCCGCCGCGCCTGTCCAGGAGCCCATCAGATACAGGCAGCAGCACGATGTCTCCAAGGACATGGCTCAGTGGAAGTACTCCTAGCAGTAACGCACAGTTTTCCAACCTCTTCAGGCAAAATGAGTTGGGGAATTGCATAGGGGCATTTAATCCTTTGCCATTGCCCAATGGAGCTGGCTATGTCAATCAGCCAAAGTTCGATTTTACCAGCCAAGCTCTTGTAGGCGCCTTTTCGTGTTCTCCGACATGGACCTGATCGCGACCCCGGAGTCATGAAGACGCCATATTACGAACAGGTCTCAGGAATGCCTTCCCTTCTTAAGGGTAGAAAGCCGTCCAAAGCCAATTTCCTTCGAACTTTGATGCTATATCGACTTCGGTACTGTTAAGAGTCTAACGAAAGTCGTTGGCGGGATCCAGGCCGAATGACGCGATGAATAATTTTTAGTGATAGCTGCCGGTTCAAGCTCGTATCGAATGTTGAAACGAAGAACAATTCTCTTTGGAACAGGGCCCTGCATCCTTGGAGGGCGGGGAAATCTCTTTTTCAAATCGTGGGCACAAGGCACTGACCTTCGGTGTGCTTGAATCTGCCCCGTGGGGCACGTTTACAGCCAGCGCCAACATTTCTTGAGGGTACATCTGAACAACGCTCAGCCCGGCTTCGCTGCCGCACGTTGTCAGGTGAAAAGTGCAGGGCATTCACTCTGGTGTCATGCTAATCTACTCTACGTCCTCAGTTTGTTCTGCGAACTAGCCACGGCACAGTGCCTGTTGCCCTGTAGATACATGATTGCTGTCGACTCTGAAACGGTTGATTCCTCTGGCTTTGATCCAGGCTGGCGCCTACGTGGCGCGGCGCCACTGCTCCCTAGCCGAGTATCCAATGGTCTTCCTCCGCCAACGGAAGCGCCTGCTCACCTTTCGACCGGATCAAGCACGATCTCGATATGGCGACGTGTATGCCACGTTTGAAGCGTCAGCGGACGTTCTGCAGTCATCGCCGAGTGAAGCATCGAGCGACGCCTTGCAACTTTTGTCTTCACTTGCAATGCTTGCTTCGAGTCATCTACCACTGTCACTGTTTCAAGTCATCTGGCAGGGAGCTCGAGATATCCTCGAAGATGCTCCGGATGACGAAGATGAGGATGAGGATGTGGGACATTTGGTAACATGGCATGTTTCGCATCTCTTGCCACTGATCGAGGCCGACAACGAGACGTGGGACTCAAGTTACGAGAAGGCGCAGGAAGGCTGAGACAAGGCTGAGAAAAATCAAATTCAGGTGTCAAGGCTTGCTATTTTTTCTTGCACAGTTCTGTTGGGCCTCGGCTCCACGAGTGCCCAGAAATCCACGTTGCCGGATTTGACTTGTCTGATTCGCGAGCCAGGGTCAAGACGTTCCGCTGACCTGACAAGATGTTCAGGACCGTGGTCGTCCTCGTGGCTCCATCTTTAGGCGGAGACATCCAATGCAAATGAAAAGGACGAATGCGCCGCGTGTAGTTTCTCTTTCCCATTATTTTTGGGAATTCAGCTTGAGGAGTTGATGAGGAGGTCGGCCTTGGACACGAAGCGAAAAGATATCCCATCTGTTAAGCTTCTCTAAATTTTCCTCGGTTAGTGCCATAACGCCCGTCTCTGAGTCGATGTTACTTTGAGTGGGGTAGCTTCTTGGGAGTGGACTGCTATTGACTGAATATGCGTTCTCGACAGTTGCGCCCAGAGGACTGAGCTGCAGGTGCTGGCTCTGATCACGTGCCGATTCTGTTGCCGCTAATAGCTTCAAATCCCGAAGATTGGCGGCTTTTTCCTCCTGCGCAGCTCGTCGAGCGTTTCTTTCGGCCTCACTGTCAGCACCAGGTATCTCACAGGCAAGGATCATGTTGCATACACTCATTCGCCTCTGTTGGCCTGTCATTGCCATGCTAGATTCACGTGGCATTGATGCCGGCCTCGTGTGCACGAACGGTCGAAGGGCAGGCACGTCTGTCTGTGTGCCAAGAGCTTCGGAGGCAATAGTGTCCAAATCAGCACAGTTCGAGCTGTGATCTGTCCCTGCCCTAGAGAGCGTTGGTTTCTCTATTTTGTGCTAAACTATTCTCTCACCATGCTTATCTCTTGCGATCCACTTGAGTATCATCCGTTCCAACACTCTGCTCTTAACGGGCTTGGCCAAGTAATCGTCCATCCCAGCCTTTTCACACTTTTCACGATCGCCTTGTATCGCAGAAGCTGTTATCGCCACGATGGGGATCTGCTTAATGGCCTCGATATCAGTGTACGGTGCATGGTGACGTAGTAGATGTGTTACATAGTAGCCATTTAAGATAGGCATCTAACAATCCATTAATATCAGAGAAGGAATAGGATAGTGTTCTCTATCCTCAGGCGGAAGATTGATATTAGTGGCCTTTAATAAATACTGCAAGGCTTCTTTACCGTTCCAGACTGCCCCGGCAGAGAACTTCAGGCCCTTAATGAATTTTAAAGCGATCTGCTGATTAACGCTATTGTCTTCGACGACGAGGATGAAATACTTATCCCGCGACGTATCCATGATGGAATCGTCTCCTCTCGTAGCTTTAAGACTAGTGAGGCTATAAGGGGAGTGCGGTAAGGGTAGTGAAATTCAACGACCCTTCCCATCTGGCTTACAATCATCGACGGAAAGAGACAATTCAGATTGCAGTCGATCTAGCAGCGCGGCAATCTCGACTAGCTGAGGATAAGTGCCGTTAACAAATTCTGGCTTCTTAAATGGTATTCTGAATATTACATTAGTGCCATAGTCGAGCTTCGATTCCAGCCATATCTGTCCATGCATTAAATCAACCAGATTCTTCGATATCGTAAGACCAAGCCTAGTGCCACCGAATCTTCTTGCTGTACTTAAGTCGGCCTAACTAAAGGGTCGAAAGAGGCGTTTCTTAACCTCCTCCTCGATTCCGATACCAGTGTCTTAGACAGAGAACTCGACGAGTATAGTATCTGTGGTTTCCTTAATAATTAACGCCCGCAATTTAACGTATCCCTGCGACGTGAATTTAATGCTATTAGTAAGCAGATTAGTTAGGATCTATCTTATACGACCGGGGTCGCCTAGGAGCGGCAATTCTTCCGCATCACCAAATTGTAAGTCGCTGCTGAATTAAAGATTCTTTCTAGCTGCAGTATAGGAAAGCATCTTAGCCACATCCTCGAGTACCACTATCAGACTAAACTAGACTTCCTTAATATCCAGCCGGCCTGATTCAATCTTAGAAAAGTCTAAGATATCGTTTATAACAGTTAATAAGGAATTTACAGATCTTTGAATGTTCTATACAAATTCGCTTTGCTCTTAGTCTAGGTCAGTATCCATTAAGAGTTCAGACATGCCCAGCACTCCCGCAATGGGCGTCCGAATTTCGTGGGACATGTTTGCTAGGAAGCTGCTTTTCATCTTACTAGCTTCTTTTACCGCGGTTTCCTGTACGATTAAACGAATATTATCTTGCTCTTTTTCTTTCATTTGCGTCACTTCCATGCTCATACCGATAACACTAACAATTTCATCCTAGTGGAGAGGACCGCTTAGTACTAACCTACCACGTTAAGGCATCAGCCGTACTCTAAACCATCGACCGTGCTAATCTTAGAGCTCGAACATTTCTGTTAGTACTTTACCGGACAGCACGTTGCCCAACAAGGTGTTAAAGACCCTAGGGTCGATCTATTCCACGAAGGCTTCGGCAGCCAACTTACCAACGGTATTAAGCTTAATTTCTCCACTCACGGAGTCCTAGTGCGCACCTTTAAAGAACGTAAGGATACTATCTCGATCAGTAATCCATATAGTCATTTAGGCATAATTAAGGACGTCTATAAGCTGTTATCGTCCTCTTTAGCTAACGTTACGAGCATCGATGACGTCCTAAATGTCAGTGCAAGTCCCGAACCATTTTACAATTTTCCTAGATTTGTCTTTAAGGGGCAACGCTCGTCCTAGCATCCAGCGCCATACGCCGTCTTTCCGTCGACAGCGATACTCGATAAGATACTCGTCGCCTATCTCTAGTGAATGCATCTATCGTTTGCTAGCAGTCACAAGATCATCTAGATGGAAAGGCAGCACCTAATTAGTGCCGCGACATTCTTCAGGCTTCAGCCCGGTATAATCGTACCATCTCTAGGAGAAGTAGTTATAGAAACCATCTAGTCGTGTTATCTATAGCATTTGCGGCATCGTATCACAGATCAGCTGGAATTACTGCTCATTCTCCGCAGTCTAACTAGCGATCTTCTCGGTGTACTCGGTAACATCCTTAAATGCTACCAGTCCGGTAAAGAACTCGTTCGTCTTATCGTTAAAGACAGGGTAGCCGCTCACGTCGTAAGTTGATTTCTTACCGGTGGCTGTATTAATCAAGCCAATCTGCCACCGAGTAAATGGCTGCTAGGTACGGCACAGCTTAATGATAGGGTTTTCGTCCTCTTCCAGCTCTCTGCTGAAATCAGCAGTCCAGGGACTAAAGCGCGACATAAAGTCGTAGCTGTCGTCGGTAGTAGGATCAGCATTAACGGCTAGCAATCGCCTTGCAGCCTGGTTTAGAAGCACTACGCTTTCGTCTCTCCACATGGCTAGCACTGGTATATGCATAGCATTAAGCATGGCGTCTTTCATCCGGGTGATCTTCTAAAAGTCGGTAAAGGTGTTTACAAGGGAACATTTTAGTGGAGCGCCGTAGGGCAGGGAAGAGGTGCTATTAAATGAGCTTTCCGAGGGTAAGGTAACAACTAAGCTCGGGGTGGACGAGGCGGGAGTCTCTATCGAGGGGGTAGTGTGATTAGACTTAACGGAATTAGTAGAGGTAGCCCTTAGGTCGATGTTATTAGTGGCATAGTGTTTCTGCTTATAACCGTAACGACGGGAGTTGCTTACAGTAAAAGTTAAGGTAAAGAACCTCTAGCCGTGCAAATTCCAAATCGTAATAATCATTCTATAAGTGGCTTAAAATCCGGGAGTCTTAAGCTTATAATAACAGTGCGACTAGTTGCGCGGTGAGGCTGGATGAAAATGCGATATAACCACTTCAACGGCAGTATCACGAAGGGAAGCGCGTTCCCGAATAGGTGACCGGCCTCTTTCTTAAACGGTCTTATCCTGTCCCTTTAGGTCTAGGTTCGACTTACCAGCTGGGGTGAGTTCGCCGCTGGAAGCAATATTAGGCTGATGAGCATTCGCGGTGACTGGCGAGTCACGCGCAGCGTTAGAAGCAAGGTTATCCAGAAACTTTTCCCAGCTGACCTAGACGGGTACATCGTTAGAGATCATATCAATGCCGATCTGCGACAGAGACTAACCTCTCAGACTCTGGATTATGGCACTATACGACTCTTCTACCCCGACGTGAAGGCCTAATAACCTGCCAATGGCCTCATTTGCAAGCATAATTGTTTTCGAGGAGTTGAGGACAATAAGAGGCGTCGGAATGAACTGCAGAGCAGCCAGGGCGACTTCGACAGGATCTGGTGTGGATTGTAGATCGAGTTGTATGCTGTTGCCGGAGCCACTTCGCCTGTGGCCATGCTGCGGTTGCTTCAGATTGGTTGAAGAGGACGCATACGAGGACGACTCGTGTGTTGGGGGCGGACTGCTGTAGATTCGCGACAACGAGCGCTTCGGCGACGAGTGTGTTTCTTGACTATCTCGCACGGTCTCGTCGGACGAGCCCTTCGAGCTCCACGAGGAGACCTGAACAAGAGGCTTTCCATCTTCCGCTAACATTCTGTTTAGGCTCTCTCACCAGCGACAACGCCGACGTGGCATCGAAAATATCAGTCGGCCAAGGCAAAGGGGTACGCGAGGACTTGATTCTACTGCGACATGCGTTTCCAGCTGTATGACTAGGCGAATCAGCCGGTGGTGAGAAAACTCGTGAGATATGGGCCAATGAGGAGGTAGACAGGCTTCTTGTAAATTAGCTGCTATTGGCATCATGGAGTGCAATGACGGAGGGTGTTTGATAAAGTCAAGAAAGTTAGAATGCCACAACGTAGCCGCCACAGTCAATAAGAAACTTGGCAGAGAGCCCAGTTTCGACCATTTAGCAGGTGCCTTCTCCGATACTATCGAATCATTATTCAGCTCGGCGTGAGCATGATTAATTCCAGTCGAACTCCCGGCAAGCATTGCATCAGCCACAGTGCAACATAATTCGAGTTGCAGGAGCTATCCCGACTGGACACCAACTCAATTCCGCAGGCACAAGCGAGCAAGATCTCGAGTGCTGATGCCGTCTGGGGGCCTTATGGGGGGCCTATAGTCCACATGCCTGCGCCACCCAGTTTCGCCGCGAGATAGCGTCTTGGGTTGTTCCCAATGGCAAAACGCTTGCTTGCTTTCCTCGGTCTTGGATTCCCGGATTTGTATCTCGCCGTCAAACAACCTCGTATAGGTATATGCCATGTGCGCGCATGGTTGCATGGGTACGATGACTCTCGGAAGCGGCTTGCTATATTTCAATTTTCCATTCTCCTCTTCGACATTTTCTTCATCCTCTCAGCCTGCGCCGCCGGCCCCTGCTTCCACCTTCTGGTTTTTGTGCCAGTAAATCTCTTAACAGCGGGTCGTCTCGATCTCTGTCGACATGGTGTATTCGCACATGTCTCTGCAGGTTATCTGGTCTCGGGTATCTGTGCTGCTGATCAGAGCAGAATGGACAGACATAGCCAGGGGACTGTTGTAGAAGACCGTGCTTATAGATGTTAGCATGTCCAAGACAAGGAGCTTAAGAATAGATACCTTATCATTTCGTTCTTTCGCTTGAATCCCTGACCTCCCGGCCTCGGGGGGCAGCCTTCAAGTGGACAAACGTGCGGCCTCTGGTTCGAGTGGACATTGGTATGGCTATTCAAGAAGTACTGCGTCTAAAACGGCGCCGCTGTGCATTTCGATAGAGAGTTTTGTATGTTTGTTTCGACCGTAGAGTAGCAAACTTTCTTCTCAGCACACGGGGAGAGGCAAGACAGGCGTGTCTGGAACCTTCCCTTGGAATATTTCGTACTGTGTAAGTCCCTATCCACGTACACCCCTGCTAAACCTGAACTTTCTTCAATGTGTGAAGCTTTCCTGTTGCATTAGATTGGGGCGGTGGAGGTGGCGCCGTTGTAGGCCCGAGCCCACCTTTGTGGTAAGGCTCGCAAGTTCCCCCGAAGACCCTTCGAGCCCAGCTTCGCCGGCTTTGTCTCTGCTTCCCACACGGAGCATGCCCAACTTTATTCCATTGCCGGTCACTGCTCTCTCGATTGTGTGACTTGCATTGCATTTCAACCCAGGTTGAAGCACAATCAACTTTTTCAGAACCCGCGACACGTACTGGGCACCTCGACTCCTTCATTCACTGGACACGAGCCCTGCACTTGCTCGCTCCTATGATCTTGATCTAGCGACGAAGGAAACTGCCCCGCATAATCGACTGCATCCTCCAGACGGCACCTCTCCTCGCGACGTCCGCATTCGAACCACCACCTTTTCGGAACAATTAGTCACTCGTCCCCACCTATTGCGATACCCTTCTGGATGCATGTTTGGACCTAAGGCTGCAATACTTATACCTGTTCGCGTCAGAATGGGTCGCAGTCACGTCACCATGAAGATAGACCGGCGGTAGTAAGAGGGATCCTCCGTCCGATCCTCAGGTCCCATTAAGAGAGTCCTGGAAATGAACATGCCATGTAGCCTGTGCAAGAGCAAGTTCAAGATGCGCATCGCAATCCGCGAGCAGCTGGGTCTCTTGGTCCTCTTCACCGCATTGGTAGCATTGATGGTTCTGGCTTTGGCAACAGTACGTCGTCGCAGTCTGCTACTGAGAGATGCCAACGCTGACTCCGACTCAGTGGTTCCAGAACTTAAATTTTATTACCGGCATTCGCCTGTCTGGTCTTTCTCTTACTGCGTCCCTCAAAGCCGCTCAGCTGGCTTCCACTCTTTTGCTCTACAAATCGCAGGTTCAAGCTATGTCCACCCGCGTGCTGATACAGAATGCGCTGCATCAATATCGTACTGGTATAGATTCCTTCAACGATTTTACCTTTGCTGATCAAATATCTGTATGTTCACTTGCTGACTTTAGGTTTCTCTAGAAGGGAACAAGAGTAGTGCTAATTGGGTAAATTCGCAGGGCGATCTCGCTAGCGCTTTGTCGAACGGGAACTTCCTCGTACAGGCCACCATCTTCCCCGCAGATAATGTCGGCAACCAGACCACCCTGAATGGTCTCTTGAACGTGACTGCGAATGGTCTCAACGGTACAATCAAGCTGCCCTACAACTATTCAAACGGGACGCCAGTTTACCTTGGTGATCCTGGCCCAGGATACCCGCCACACCTCTTGCCCAATCTCACATATAGTACCAACACATCTAAGACTTCTGCTACTGTATCTTACGAGGGTCGTGTCTTAGACCCAAACAGCATGCTACTATTAGGGCCGCTGATCGTCAACCAGACATATGCCCTATTGTCAGCAACAGTTGGGATCATCAACAACACTTACAGCGACAGCATCCTCGGCTGGTTGACTGTTGTTATTGATGCATCTATGATATACGATGTTGAAAATTCGATAGAGGGTCTGGGCAACACCGGGAAAGTTCTCATTGTCGGTCCTGGCACGCCAGACAATAGATTTACGACAAATCTCACCATCAGCAACGAATCAGCTAATGAGGTGGGGGAGATTCCGGTCAAATTTGTCCTTCCTCCGCTTCCCAAGGATGGCCGTCACTCTAACAGAACGGCCGCCAGAGATGCAGATATCCCATTCTCCATGTCGTCTTTCCCAGCCATTGTGTCGGCGTGGATCAAGAAAAATAACGCCATTAACAATGCTGGTGCATACATCTCAACACACAATGAGCAGAACGAGCATGTCTCTGTCGGCTATGCGCTGGTACAAGCTGAGGCGGCAGACTGGGTACTGGTCATTGAACAGTCGCACGGCGAAGTCGTGGCGCCCATTAACCACCTTAGAGATGTGGTGCTCATCTGTGTCTTCAGCGTCGCAGGTCTCCTGCTGTTGATTATATTCCCCCTGGCACACTACTCGACCACTCCAATCAGACAGCTGCGGGCTGCCACGCTGAAAACGGTGGAGCCATATGAACTCGAGGAAGGCAGAAAACATTCAAGCTCCGTGGGTCACACTGCGGGGTCTGAGTCGGCAGAGCCGTCGCCCAATTTAGATGAAAAGAAGGAGGGCTTCTTTGCTCGGTGGAGGCGTTCAAAGGACGTCGCGACCGGAAATACCCCACACGCCTATAGAAGGAGACCCTCCCGAATACCAGCTAAAGTCCCGGAAAGGAAGCATTGGATCACCGACGAGCTCACCGAGTTGACCAGTACTTTCAACGAGATGTCTGACGAGTTGACGATGCAATATGGACGACTCGAAGAACGAGTCAAAGAGAGAACGGCCGAGCTTGAGAGAAGCAAGCAAGCGGCCGAAGCTGCTCATCAAAGCAAGACACTGTTCATTGCCAATATTTCACATGAGCTCAAGACGCCTCTGAACGGCATTCTGGGCCTAACGACGGTATGCATGAATGAGGATGATATGTCAAAGATTCGTTCAATGTTGAGTACCATACACAAATCAGGAGATCTGCTTCTGAATCTCCTTACCGATCTACTTACGTTCAGCAAGAATGAGGTTGGGCAGCAATTGTCTATTGACGAAACAGAGTTCAAATTGAGTGACTTGAGTGCACAACTGATGCCTACATTTGAACAGCAGGCTCGAGAAGCACAGATAGACCTCAAAGTATTTTATGTGGGAACAAACGACGCATTTGGAGATGTCTCTGAATTTTCAGGAGAGAAACTTTATGGTCCAGCTGGCACAGGACGAGTGCGCGACATGTGTCTGTGGGGCGACAAAAATCGAATCCTCCAAGTGCTGATGAACTTTCTCAGTAACTCGCTCAAGTTCACGCCCGCGAATGGAAAAGTCACTGTTACCATCCGATGTGTCGGATTGGCAGAGAGCCAACCAAGTAGAGCTGTCAGTGCTCGAGAGCTGTCCATGAATTCTAGGAAATCAAAGACATCGTCTAACAGAGTCGGGGTGTCCAATGCGTCTGCTGCTCCCCCTGGGCCAGTCAGTGAAAAGACCTCTGGCGACAAGTCAGTGACTCATGACAGGGATTATAGCAATTCTCACTCCGGCGAAGAGAGCAAATTAAGCATCAACGTCGCAGGAGGAGTTGCGTATATACCCAGAATTGCGGAAAGGAGAATTTCCATGTCGCCGACACCGGTACCACTGAATGCGAGGGACCTGGCGTTCGAGTTTGAAGTAGAGGACACCGGCCCAGGAATTCCTGATGAGCAACAGATAAAGATTTTCGAGCCTTTTGTGCAAGGTGACCTTGGATTGAGCAAGAAATACCCGGGCGCCGGGCTGGGTCTCAGCATCTGTGCTCAGCTTGCTGCATTGATGGGTGGCGACATTTCTCTTGACAGCAAGGTCGGCTCTGGGAGTAAGTTCACTATGCGAATACCCCTCCGCTACCTATCCGAGCGTGCGGCCTCGCTAGCATCTTCACACCGATCACAATTGAAAGCCAGCAGCCCTGTTGGCCAGCTGATTCATGACAACCTTGAACCAACGCTGCGACATTCCGGCGGCTCCAGCGTGTCTCTGGGCGGCGCCGACGTTGATAAACACAATGGGATCAAGGTCAAAGAACAACCCAAGCTCGTAGATGTTCCACGAGTTGTTGGCTTCACTCAGCCCTATGTGGCTAAAGAAACAAAAGCCGACAACACAAGAAACAAGATCAATGAGATGAAGGAGGCCGAATCAGAAGCGGCAAAGAAAGGCCGCAAAGTCAAGGTGCTCGTGGCCGAAGACAACCCTGTGAATCAAGAAGTCGTTCTCCGAATGTTGAAATTAGAGAACGTCTATGGTAGACATCACTTCACCTCCCTCCTTTCCCTTGATTACAGCTAATGCGCCCGCAGATGTCACAATCGCTAAAGACGGCCAAGAAGCTTTTGATCTCGTCCGCGAATCCATGTCCCTAGCTTCCACCTCTTCGCCTTCCAAGTCCCCGCCCCAGCGCTACGACCTCGTCTTCATGGACGTGCAAATGCCCAACCTCGACGGCATCCAATCAACGAAACTCATTCGCGAAATAGGCTTTTCAGCGCCGATCGTCGCACTCACCGCATTCGCCGAGAAGTCCAATGAAGACGAATGCATGGCCTCTGGAATGGACTATTTCCTCGCCAAACCGATACGCAGACCGAAACTGAAAGAGGTACTGAGGAGATATGCGCCTATATATGAGGAGGATATCGAAAGGAATCCCTTGTATCGCGAAGCGGCGTCTCTACCGCAGATTCGAGCATGTTCACAGTGAGTGGGCTTTCCGCAAATAGTGGAGATATGTTAAGAAGTGCCACTATTTACCCCAAATCGTAGCGACCTGGATCCTAAACTCTGTGAAGAGCTTTGTGTAATAAAAAAAGGGGCATAACTGAACTATTTCTCGTATCGCCAACGTAGCATGTATTCTGGTTTAGAGGAGATAGGACTAATCAACTGGGGCTATGTGGACCCTGAGATCCCTCACCTTTCCGTGGCTGCGAGGGCACCGTGGCGTCAGGTGCAACGAAATGGCTTTTGTGTTTCAGTGTAAGCTACATTATGAAGAATGAAGACAGCCGCTGAACCAATCAATGGTCAACATTAGGCGGCCTACAGATCTCCACGTCATCGATAAGCAAAGTGTAGAGAAGGATGTTGCGAGCAATGGTTGCCGGTTCAATGTTGCCCAAGAGACAAGAATCAAGGGTCACCGCGTTTGGGATGACGTAAACCATGACCCCATTTGGACTCCTAGCCAAGTGGACGCCAAACGTCAAGGCATCAACCAATGAACCTCTACCACTAGTACACTTCTTTGGACAACTCACTCAGAAAAGTGTACTAGTGCGTCAAGCTGATTTGTCATCCTAACGTCTGGGACGATCCTGCACTGCTCCAATGGGAAAGGATGTGATGTTTTGTACACCGGCGCCACCCCGCAACATAACACTCACGCACTCAAAGCAGCACATCGAGAAGCGCAAAAATGGGCCCCGAAACATGGATCAGTATTCGCAACGTCTAAGTACACTCTCATTCACTTCGCCAGAAACTCATATGTCAACACAAGACACCCATTGCGTCTTCCACATTTAGACACTAACAAGCGGTCGCATGGACATTTACAACGGTCGAGTCCAACACAGAAAAAGCGGTATCGCACTCAAGGTCGTCACGACTTGTCGCCAACTAAACCCAGCACAAGGCCAACAAATTTACCTACTGGGCTTTCGCAGCGATTTGAAGATCATGCGCTGGAACAAGCAGAGGACGATTCCGACAACCGGACTGAAGTACTGAGTAGTGACGAGGAGATACCGAACAAGTAAGCAAAGAAGTGCTAGAGACTCTATACTGGTGTTCGTTACTCGGCCGGTCGATAATGGAAACCTCGTACTATAGGCTGGATGGATGGATGGAAACCCCGATCGCTGCCAGATGTTTTTCCAGGTAACTAGCCATCATTGTCTCTCAGAAGACCTGAATTGGATGGAAACGACTACACCCATAACTAGCCGTACTGGACCTCTACAGGTTTTAGCCGTTGCCAAGACCTTGGAATCTTGGAGAAGGATATGACTCCCCATCGTAATTGCGCTCGACGCTGACTTCTCTGCCGTCCGCGAGATTCTGGGCATGCTTCGGACACCAAGTTCCAGAGCCTCGTGCATCAATTGATGGCTCGCAGCTGGCCTCGGCATCTTACCAAAAGCGTCAATCCTCAGACCCGACCTCACACTCAACTTCACACTCGACCTCACGCTCAACTTGGTACCCCGCCCCATTCTTAGCTTCATCCTGGTAGACCAACACATTGGCTGGCGGATCCTGCCGAGAGAGCTGTCCATGGGCAGGATTGGTAATTGGAGTTTTATTATTACTCGTTTGTTGAGTCAAAGGATGATCCGGACGACAAACAGGAAGTCATCTCGATCTTTCATGATGGCTTTTTGTGTTTCAGTGCCAGTCGATACCACATTTGCGAACAATGAGCCGAAATATCGTTTGGCATCTCAATCCATGTCTGGCTACAGCCAACGGTCAACGGGTCTAATGACGTCTTCTTCACTAATCGTGATCTCCGACCCAGCGAGCTCCGGGAACTCAGTCAGGATTTTTCGGCCGAAGACCAATTCTTGGGATTATCGATATAGGCGGCAAATTGTGGTGAGACGAAAATGTGCTCATCCGCATCCGTATTCAGAGCATCCTTCGGCCGAACACATACAAGTGCCTTGTTGACAGAATAAGGCCAATTCACATTCAAACCGGCTTGCATGATTGCGCCCAAGACATCCCTCATCTTCGTGATGAGCGCATCTCTCAACGGGGGTATTCCTATAATATCGATAGAAGCTGGGTGACTCCTCATTCGTTGTCGTAATGTCGGTTTGATCATGTCCGGGACAGCGGCATAGGTGGCGGGCGTGGGATCCAGGAGCCATCGCATGAGACATGCGAGCATGTATGTGCCGGCGACATTGATTGTTTGTGTGACTGGTTCGGTGAAGGATGCTTGAAATTCACTTGCCCAGTTGTCTGCATTGAATGGGTCTGTCAGTCTGCGTTTGCGAAACAGGAGGGTTGCATCCACGAGATGGAACTGCTGGCCGGAACGAGTGTTCGAGCGGATCGTCTTACCGAGACGATGAAAGTCTGTGTAGACGCGTCCAACGGGCGAGTCGTCAACATCCCATTGAGGGAGAATTTGCCAAACAGGTAGACGAAAGTTTCGTAGCTGAAGCCTTTGCTCAGAGCTGGGGAAATGGTTTGCAGTGATGGCCGAGCTGAAAGGAAGGTTACCAAAACTTCGAATTGAGCCAGGGGAGAGGAATGAGGTCTTAGTAGGTTGCTCTGGACGAGGTCCATGCTGTTTGTGTGATTGGTTAGTGTGGGGGGATATCCATTGTTGCTTCGTCTCTGCGTCTCGAGATTGAGGATTTGACAAGGTATCGTTGGAGCAAGGCGGTGGAAGGGACGTACATGTCGTATTCTAAACCAGCTCTCATTAGCATGGGGTACTGCGAGACACCCCCTGCAGTACTTGACAAAACTGTCTCGACGTACGCCTTCGGATAATCCGTGTAACTCACGGTGTGAAATGTTCCGCAGCGGAAATTGAAACGAAGGATGCTGCAATAATGAGTCACGCTCGTACTGACGTACGTCGTCAATGAGAGCGTGCAGAAATTGGTTCTCTTGTTCGAGCTGTTCGATTTTCCGTATATGGAAATCTCGGGTGCGGCGATCTTCATCACTACTATAAGTGCATAAAAGTAGTTTCAAGTCGCATCTACCACACGGTTGATTCCCGTCACACTGATTGCGAGTTAAATGTTGACCGACAAGCTTGCTACTGGCTGTAGATCTTATCTAATACCAGGTACTGCATACGTACCTTTGCTTTTCTTTGCTTACAATTCTCGCAAGCCCTTGTCACATGCTTTCTCATACTTGATGCAATTCGACCTGATGAGTGCTGATTTTTGGACAATGGCGAAATGTTCGTGACTTTACTAGGGTTGTCGGATTGCGACTTCTCCTGCGCCATAGCGAACGAGAAAAATTCGGAAATGTACACGAAGTTTCTTCTATGACTCAGCTTGTTGCGACCTTGTCAGCTTGCTCTGCGACTGTTAGTACAAGTGGTGGCGCATTGTGATTACTGCTATCACAACGCACAAAGACCTCAGTAAACGCGCAGGATGATAGGGCAAAGCGGAGCTCCCGTCATGGTTCCGCGGGGTAATCGTTCCGGTAGTTCGGCGGCTAGAAGCAGGCTACAAATTCATCGACCAAGTTTGAAGGTGAGCAAGGTCACCTTACCGTACTGCGAGAATAAGGGCGGCAACGGGGTTTGATTTCTGGAAGGTGGCTATCAAGCATGGCCACTATTTCTTTCAGGCTTCTAGAAATCGAACAAGTTACTATAGCATGAAGAATCATTGACCGTGGTCTGGTGTGGGGGGATCTCAAGAACTCTTGAGTCAGTCAGAACAGCAACATATGGAAAAGTTCTCGTTCCGGTCGAGCAACGGCATTGAACCATACAGATAAGCCGTACGTGTAGCTCATTTTGAGCTGCGGAAAGATGATATTTCAGACTCCCCAATTAGAACCCACGAGCACGAGCTAAATTCACGTGACTTTGCAATTGTTTCTTGCAAGCGATTGTCCTCCCATTTCGAGGGAGAAGACATCCGAGGAAAATGGGCATGCGCTTGACCTGCAAATGCCGAGCCAATGTTGTCCAACGGGATTTTGCGGCAGTCATAACTGTGAGGCAAATGGGCAAATGACTGTATATCTTTGGCACATGTGCTTTGCGGCGAAGAAATTTGATTCCTGGTCCAGCTGGAGAAGAGCAGAAAAGTGCTGGCAGAGGTGCTAGGTGTGGCCCTGTCCAACTCATCATGGTCGTCGTGACAAGCATGGACAAGGACCTGCGTGATCTTGACCCAGTCAAAAGCCTCTGTGTAGTTGGAAGCCGCCCATCCGCAGCCGAAAACACCTAGTTCGCATTTGCGTCACAGCTTGTCTCGTGACTCGTACAAGCCGAACCATTTGGTGTTAAATACTTGTATTTCGTTGGTCTCTGGCTCTGAGCGAGTCTTGCGAATATGGACGTTGCTGCTATGGCCTCTTTGACGAGGCGACAGGTGAACGCTGCCAGCAACTTCTCGCGCATCGCGAAACCCCTGCTAACGATCGTCATAGGCTGCCGAACCAGGAAGCAACCGAAACCAAGGTTCAAACTCTGCGTCAGGGATTGTGTCGACATTGACACCTGTACTCGTTGTCGCCGTAATCTCTGTTGCGCTCTTCCTTTTCCTGCGAAAGAAGTACGCAAGGGTCTACCAGCCACGATCTGAAGCAGCCATCATTCATAAGGAGTAAGTAGTATCATCGCTGCAACGCAGGGCCATTGCTCACATTTTGATAACAGTCTACGACGAACACCTGTCAGCCAGAAGGGCTTCTTTGGCACCCTTTTTGATCGCAAAGGCCTGCCAGACTACCTCGTTCTCGAACGCAACTCCCTCGATGGCTACCTTTTCCTACGGTTCTTCAAGCTGCTTATCGTAATCAGCCTTGCCGGTGTCTGCTTGACGTGGCCGGTCTTGTTCCCAGTCAATGCGACTGGTGGAGGTGGTCAGAGTCAGCTTGATATCTTGAGCTTCAGCAATGTTTCAGATGTCAACCGATACTATGCCCATGCCTTGATGGCATGGGTCTTCCTTGGCTTCACTACACTTGCAATCACACGAGAACGTATGTACTTCATCGGCCTGCGGCAATCCTACTTCCTCAATTCTGTTCGAGCAACACGCCTGACCTCGAGAACCGTGTTGTTCATGGGCATACCAAAAGAGTCGCAGTCAGAACAAGGTCTCCGTGCTGCACTTGAACGCGATGTCCGGAGAGTGTGGATGGTAACAAATTGCAAGAAACTAGGCGAACAGGTCAAAGAGAGAAACAAGGCCTCATTGAAGCTTGAGGGTGCACAGGTCAAGATGTCCAAGCTGGCCAACAAAAATCGCATTGCGGCTGAGAAGAAGAATCCTGAAAGCCAGGCTGAACAGCGGGATCCCAACCACTGGATCGACAACAAGAAGCGACCAAGACACAAACTCAAGTTTCTCATTGGGAAGAAGGTTGACACCATCAACTGGAGCCGACAAGAAATCCCCAAGATGAATCAGAAGATTGCTACAGAACAGCGCGCCCAGCAGACGGTAGCCGGAAAAGTCGTTTCCTCCGCTTTTGTCGAGTTCACAAGTCAAGCCGCTGCGCAACGAGCTTATCAGCTTGCCGTAAAAAGCAAGAAGCAGTCCATGCAGCCCCGATACATTGATGTTCAACCTGACGAGGTCATCTGGAAGAATCTCAACAGCACATACGCGACACGGAAGGTTAAGCTGGCCATTGCAACTGCAATTGTCACTTGCATCATCATCTTCTGGACTCCAATCATTGCATTCGTCGGTGCGCTTACGAACATCAACTATCTTACTAACAGAGTACCATTCCTCAGCTTTATTAACGATATTCCTCAAGTCATCTTAGGTGTCGTTACCGGCCTGCTACCAGCCATCATTTTGGCAGTTTGCATCATCCTGGTGCCGATCATTTGCCGCCTCCTCGCCAAACTTGGTGGTGAGCCAACACTTTCGGCCGTCGAGCTCAAGACTCAAACATGGTACTTCGCTTTCCAGGTCATCCAAGTCTTCCTCATGACGACATTCACCTCAGGTGCAGCAGCTGTCACAACCCAAATCCTGAACGACCCCGGATCTGCTCCTTCGCTGCTTGCCAACAACCTGCCAAAGGCCTCCAACTTCTACATCTCGTACTTCATCTTGTACGGCCTTGCACAGGCAGCTTCTCAGATTCTGAACATTGTGGCGCTACTCCTATACGTCATTCTCGGCAAATTCCTCGACAGTACACCTCGAAAGATGTACAACCGGTGGATGAACCTTGCAGGTCTTGGTTGGGGCTCTGAGTATCCGAAATGGACCAACTTAGGAGTGATTGCACTCTCTTACAGCTGTATCTCACCGCTCGTGCTTGGATTCGCGACGGTTGGATTCGGCTTCCTCTATCTTGCTTTCAGGTACAAGTGGCTCTTCGTTCTCGGCAACCAGGTCGACATGAAGGGCGAGGCATACTCGCGAGCACTTCAGCAGCTCATGACCGGCGTGTACCTGTCTTCAATCTGCTTGATTGGTCTTTTCGGGATCGGAACGGGCAAGTCTGTTGCAGGTGCTGGTCCACTGGTGCTGATGATCATTTTCCTCGTTGTGGCTGTGGTCTTCCAGGTCATTGCCAATCACGCCCTGAGCCCTCTAGAACAAGGTCTTCCGCTTGATCTTGTCTCTGAGAATGCGTACGACTATGATGCCGCTGAGGCCCAGGCCGCTAGAGGCACCGCGCTTAACGAACAAAACTACGTCAAGGAAGGACAGGAACGAAACCTCGGCACCATGACAGGCACAAGCGCAGCAGCTCCCGTCAATGATGTTGAGGCGAACCAGGCAGCTTATGAGCGCGCAACGGGCAACAAGCTCACTCAGCGGGTCCGACCATATATCGATTCGCACTTCTATGAGCCCAACAAGAAGATGCATTTCAGCCTCCCAGATATCGACTACGAATACAGGAACGCTTACTACAACCCAGCCATCACAGCCGAAGAACCATGCCTTTGGCTTGCGAGGGACCGGTGCGGTGTCTCCCAGATGCTCGTCCGAGATAACATTGCTGCCGGTCTCAAATCGTCAGATGAATTTGCCTGGTTTGATGAGAAGAACAAGTTGCATTGGAGTACTGAGAATGTGGCCAAAGTTCAAGCTATGTTGGAGGAGAAGAAGGCATCGGTGGGTACCGAGGAGGCGAGGGCTCAACAGACTGAGCCTGAGAGGAGGCAATACTGATCAATATTGTTTGAAGGGGGTTTGTCGTATTTTAAGAAGCAGATTGTGTTTCGGAACCTGCATGCGAAGCAAATATACCTGGTCATTATTGGTGTCGTAGGCTTTCTGTTTCTATGAGTGGTGTCAGCACGCACTTCTGACGACAAAGTTCCTTAGTTCACGGTAGAACTTAGCGGGACAAAGCAGGCTCTAGAATTGCATTTTAGAGACTAGGATTTTCGAATTCGCCGGGCCGTCTTTATTGCTCGTTCGCACCGTCCACCGGAGCTCGACCCCGAGGCAGAGGGGTTATACACTTTTGCGGCAAGTGTAGTGCATAAAGCGTACCCGGAATCGTAGTAAAAGAAATCTGGTAGTTGATGTATCGTGTCAGCGACCTGGGGTCGATAAGTATGAGGAGATGGTGGTCGTCTCGGTACTTTCACTCCAGCCCTTGTGAACGCAGCACGGAGTCCATTTCGTTCGCTTCGATAAAAGTCTCGATCCTCTGTAAGTTCTTGTATCTGCTTCTGAAGTTTAACAATCCGTTGATCTGCAGCTTGTTCCCTTTCTTTACGCCGTCGCCGGTACCTCGCTGAGGCATTTGCGTTGCATTTTCTTTTCT
>AMYF01000124.1:0-58280 GCA_000315175.1 Herpotrichiellaceae sp. UM238 | reverse complement strand
TTTGACATAACTGCTGTGCGCTTGCTTTGCGGGCATCGGCACATTTCAAAGAGCTTCTTCTCAGCGGCACGATACAGGAGGCAGAGTGTGTTGTACCATATAGTGGAGAACCAAGGTATGCTGTCGGCTTGTGCTCTTTGCAGTTATGCAGGGGAGGCTCGGGCGGTCTTGGGAGAGTGTAGTTATTTATCAGCCCTCCCGTTCTTGTCTTAGGCACGATACCTTCCTCTGGCGATCCATTGTATCGAGGAGTGACGTTCCCTGGCTCAGAGCGGTTTCGCGCAGCTGAGGAGTCGCTGATGACTTTGACAGATACCTCCTGGTTTAAGAGGCTCAGGACCGATAAGTCGCAGTCCGGGCGCATTTTATTGCAGATTCTTCGTCACCTCACTCGTCCCAGAACCAGATTTTCGAAAGACGTGCTTTTGTGAAGAAAGCCCGTATCCGCTATCGCAGTCTCCAATTGAAGACAGATTATTGGACACTGGACTAAGGTGGTCGGAGCTAGGTGCTGCGTCCGATGGCAACTTCGATCTAGCGGTGTCTGATTTGCGTCAAGTGGTTAAAACACCTCCTTCGAGGCGAGGAAGGAACTGACACAGGAGGGCTGCTTCGACGTTATTGCAAGAACGTCAAGTTATCACAATGTGCGGGCGATGAGCTCTGTAATAGATGCCATTGTAGCTCAATAAAACCGCTGTAATGCTTCGCACAGGGTCTTCAAGACCAGATGTTTTCCGTCAGCCGCCAACTCCCTAGACGAAAGTCATGCACTATCGCCTCGAATTGCCAACCAAACGACTTCGGAGGCCAGAGTGCATTCATTGAACTGTCATACGACTGGACGAACGACGCAGACACCTACCTCCTGATATCCGCCAAACCCTTGGTGATTTGGACTTTCTGTGTCGTAAGTCGAGTTCTGCCTTGCTACTAAGGATAAGTTTAGGGGTCTACAAGTCTAGAACGGCCCATTAATACAACTCAACCCGAGCGCCAAGCTCGGGTGAATGACATCTATCTAATGTGGGGATTGCAGGACAAAGCATGTGGCTGGCATTCGTGTTCCGCTTTGATCACCCTATCTGGGAAAGTACAGCGCGGTTGTAAGCGCAGGCGACTGGCCAGGCCCTAGCGATTACTGCAAGCTCTGCAAATCGGTGATGCGGCCTCCATAACGTTGTGAGCCGACCCCTAGAAGTATAAGCGCAATAAAGCCTTAAATCTACACAATCAGCCCTTTCTGCTCTAGCTTCTCGAACAGATATTCCTAATTAGCAAGCTTTTGGCAGCGCATTAAAGTCATCGCTTCCAGGAAGACTCACATGCGCTTGGGTAAGCTTGAATCGATTTAAATGCTCGGGGTATATCTGCACATCGAGCAAGTTCGCGAATCGTTGCCGGCCTGCCACAAAAACAATATTCGAGACCATGCTAGGCATATTTATACGTGTCGCTATCTGTATCTTTCTATTCGCTGCTATACGAGGCTTATACCACGAGAGAGAGTAGCCGTTAGGCTCTTAAGACCCCTAAACAACATCGGAACTTAATAAGATGCTTTCGTTGTTACCCTACTTAGACCTAGTATAACGGATGCGACGCGGATGTATATACAGGTATATACGCTTTAACCAGCAACTACGATCGCCGATAATAAGCGTAAGCTGCGTCGTCTCACCCTCTTATTTACTTATCTTTACGAACGCACTAGTGGTACAAGTAGGTAATATATTACCTCGGCCAGCTCAGCGAGGCAAAAACCTTAACTTATATACAGTAAGAGCAGTTAATATAGCTCTAGTAACGAGTGATCTATTAGCACTACTACCTTCTCCGCTATACAGAAAATCTTTAGGTTAATAACCCGCTAGTTAGGTAAGCTAAGTTAGTAAGGAACTGTACGTATAATATTATAGTTACCTAGACCTACCTCGAGGCAAGAGAATTCCTAAACTTATAGAGGACCACGTAAACGACCTAAGCTATTAGTATATAATAAGGGCTATCTCCGAGTCTAGTAAAGAGAATAATAAAGATACCTCTATCGGGGTTATTAGACCTTCGATAGGTTTAGTATAAGGGCGATAGACTATAACTCTCCCTTCTTAATATACTCTAACAACTTATAGGTAGCACTTCTATATAAACGAAAAAGCTCTATAAAGCTATATAATTCCGATAAGTAAGAAAAGAAGTTAAAGATTACCTAACTAGCTAGAGAATCTAATACGCCGACCGACGAAAGCTTCGAAAAGAATATCGAACGGTATTAGAGTATAGACTCGAATACTAGGCTTAAAGTTAATAGCGACGAAGACTAGTAAGAATATAGAAATATATATAAATGGGTTATAAAACAAGTAAGATAAGCGGGCGATTAGTAGGGTATAGCTTTCGAGACCTTATTCGTCCTCGTAGCACTATCTCTAGGCGAAGATATACAAATAAAAGGACGAATACGCTACGTAAGGTTTCCCTTTCTAATATTCTAGGGAATTCGTTTTAAGGAGTCGAGGAGGAGGTCGGCCTTAGATACGAAGCGAAACGATACCCTATTATACTCTTAGTTAAAATTAGAGTCGTTAAAGACGTGCTTTCGTAAAGAAAACGAATATACTTTATCGCAGTCTCCGATAGGGGACGGGTTATTAAGGACTAGATTAAGGAGGTAGAAGCTAGGTGCTGCACCCGACGATAACTTTAATCCAGTAAGATTTAGGTTAATACGCTTAAAATGCCTAGTTTTAGGCGAGGAAAAAACCGATATAAGCGCCGAGCTCGGGTCTGTTATTCTAGTTACACTAAAGTGTCCTACCTTATAAGTTAGGAGTTAGCTGTAATTATAGATAGAAGAATGCCTTAGCTTATAAGACTTTCCCTTTAGTAGTAACCGTAGTAGATTCTATTAAGTATAACGTTATAAGTTATTATAAACGTCCTTCGCCCCTCGCTCGAGTAGTATCTATACTACCTTCTCGTAAGCGCGTACTAATGCCTTACTTAAACCGCCGAACTTTTAAAACGAATAGTTCGCTGTAACGCCTTAGGGCTTAGAAGGCGAATTACCTCTATCCTATCTTCCTACCTAAATAGACCTATAATAAGCTAGACCTCGCTAATACTACAACTCTATCTTTTATACTAATCTCGTAAATCTTATCGTCTCTAATCGCACTATCTGCATTATATACCGCTCTTAGGTATATTATTCGATTACTACTATAAACTAGGTCGAACTCCTTATTAAGAGCTCGAGTTATTAGCTCCGAGTAAAAGAAATAACGTTTTCGTTTATAAACTACCGCCTACGCCGAGTTAAACACGTTCTAAATACGCTCTTTCACCTATATATACTGCTATTTAGCGCTTCCCTACTAGCGTCCTAATAGTTCTAACAACTCTAGTCCACTGTATATAAGCGATATAATTCTCGATCTCGGCTCGAGGATATCTTAACTCTTACTAGCCGCTGTAATAATATCGATAGTAATATATACGGTATAGCCGGTAAGTAGCGATCGCGTTATAAAGTTATAGTCTCGCGTGTTCCCCCCTCCCTTCTCTAGTAATTATTAAGCTAGTTTTAGTACCTCTATAGTATAGACTATAGTATTTCTTACGTAACTTATTATCTCCTTCTCCGATAACGTTATATAATAGACTCTCTTATTTAATTCTATATATATATAATAATATAGAACGCTAAGGCTAGTAAACTTCTTTACTCGTGTACTACCCTAAACCTTACTTTTAGAATAAAGATTATTAGAATTTATTATCCTACTATCTTTTACTCGCAGAGCCTCGTTATATATATCCACCTAGTTACGTAAACGATTATCTAATTTCTCTCTAATAGCCTTATCTAACACGTAGCGGCGCCCTATTCTTACTACATTCTCGTAGCGCCATGCGTTCAGCTAGATTTCACTGTATATCGATGCAATCTGAATCAGATAGACTATATTTACCATTTACATATGGTCCTATACCGTTGATAACCTCGGAAGACCGTTTTCGTAATCGAAGATTAGTATATCTAGGATTGTATCGTCCTCGTAGAGCTCGCTCGCGCACCGTTTAAAACAATATCTCTACCTTAGGCACAAGCTCTAATGCCGCTATCACTACTACCGCTAGTGCGCGGAAGTTTATCTGCTATAAGGAGCTGTAGGCAACCTTAGAAGAGCTCGGACTGCTGGTGCTGAGTCACTAGTCTGGCTGATAACGCCTTTAATTTCTCTACTACTCGGTCGTTACAAGACCTGCCAGTCCTGCACGCTTAAGGAGTTAAACTAAGTCCTTTTTTAGAGTTAGTATTATATATTACGATACAGGCTTACGTAATTAGCTGTATAGCGCTATATAGAGGTTAACTAACGCAATCTTATAGGTCTATTTATTATATAGCTATAATTGCAATACGTCCGTTATAATTCCACGTAAAGCACCTTCCGCTTAGCTGCTTATCGAGACTAAGTCCTTCCTACCTCTTTCTAATATACCTTATCCCTTATCCTACTCTCCTTAGTTCGTAGTAAACTATCTACGCGCTAAAATTAGAGACTTATATAACGCTCTCTAGGAGTAGTTACTTTTCTAATAGCACCTAGTGTTCTATAGGAGGCCGAGCTCGCGTCTTTTCCTTAATAAGATATAGACTTTTAGTATCTAATCGAATTCGCCTATAAGCCGCGAGGATTAAGAAAAGGCGCTATATTACTAATAGGGAAGACTTAAAGGTGTTTTAAGATCAGCTATAGTAATCGCCTTTAGCTTCTAGTTTAGTCCTTCGAAGGTTTATAAGAACGAGACGTAGACGTAACGCGAAACGCGTCTTCTACTACCTCCTCGCCTATATATCCGCGAAGTCCGATACTCTCGTCTCGTTTCTAATATATCTATACTACATTATATAGCCCGGTGCTATATTAGGACGAAGGGTAATATTAGGAGGCTATAGTTCCTCCTAATATAGATAACGTCCTAACCTATAACCTATCTACTCTTCTATAATCCCCTTAGTAAAGTTCCGACGGTCTATATTAACTACCTACTAGCTTACGTTTACAGGTCTATAATATTAATTCTTCTTAAAGTCTACGCCGAACGCTTATAAGATAGTAGTTAGAAAGAAATTATCCTTAACTTATTATCCGCTAAACCCGGTGCTTAGCAGCTTTAAATTATAATAGTAGATAGAAAGAAGGGTCCTACCGTTAAGGAAAGGCGAACTAACTTTAGTAACTAAACAGATACCGTTACTACGATTTCCACCTATCGAATTAACGGAGAATATAAGAGAATAGCTAAAGCCGTTAACTAAAGGTAGTAGCTTTCTTAGATTACTACTCTAAACTATACTAAGCGTATCGAGGACACTATAACGATAGAGTAACTAAAAAGTAGTCCACTTAACGATAGGTTTAAGGATAGCTTTTTATCTAGTACGTTAAGCACCGAGCCTAATATTACTTTTACCGTTAGGACTAGACTTCCGGAACTTTTCTAGCTTAACTTACGTTTCTTAGTACCGTATACCTAGCTAGCGTCTATACTTATAAGCCGCTTCGAGTTCTATATAATAGTCCGCTCGCGCGCTAAAAGCTAAAACTATCGCTTATAAAGTTATCCTTTCCTCGGAGATATAGCTAGAATTTTACGTGATCTCTAATATTAATCGTAACTAAATATCGTTCCGAAGTGCTTATTAGTATACGTATATCTAACGGATTTATATATCCATTCCCTCGCCGTCGCGTAGGCCACACCGTCGACTACGGATTAGTACGGTAAAAGGAGGGTAAAGTCTTATCCTAGAAGTACGTTATATTATAAGCCGGAATCTCTATTTTCTAGTAATAATATCCGTTAAAGTATCTTTTCGATAGGCGGCACGAATATAGGTATATAAAGACATAATTTTTCCGGTAACGTAGTATTCTTAAATCCTCTTACTATCGCTAAGCGAGAGTTAGCTAACTCTTACGCGCAGTCTACGACGCTCGGACGAAATTGCCTTTTAGAACTTTCGGTTAGTTTCGGTAAAGTTACTCGAATACCGAACTCAGCTTCGTATCCTACTTTCTACGGGCATTAGCACGTATTAAAGAGCTTCTTAACGGCACGATATAGAAAGGTAGAGTGTATTATATCACACAGTGGAAAACTAAATTATACTGCTGTCGGCTCGTAGTCTTTACCTTTATAAAGAGAGGCTTACGCGATTTCGGGAGAGTATAGTTATTTAACGGTAATTTCGTTCTTGCCTTAAGCACGATATCTTCCTCTAGTAATTCGTTATAACTAGGTCTAACGTTTCCTAGCTTAGAGTAATTTCGCGAGGCTAGAGCGTTACTAATAACTTTATTAGATACCCTTTAGTTTAGGAGCCTTAGTTTTAATATATCGTAGCCCGAGGGAAAAAAGAGGGAGGGGTTTATACGGAGGTTCTTCGTTATATAAACCAGCGTTATAATCCGAGTCTTCCTAGAACCAGCTTTTAAAAGTCTTAAAGTTAGATTCGTAGAAGATATATACTTATAAAGGACACTCTTTATCGTAATATCCTATAGAAGACGGGGTTTTAAGTACTTAGCTAAGGAAGTAGGAGCTAGTTGCTATATCCGATAGATTAGATGTTACGTAAATAGGCTTAAAATACCCTACGTTAAGTAAGGAGGGGACTAATAAAGGAGTGCTACTCCGACGTTATAGTAAGAACGCTAAGCCGTTATTATAAGCAGGCGATAAGCTCTAGGCTAGTTACTACCGAAATTCTATAGGATAGCTATATTATTTTATATAGGTCTTTAGGACTAGGCGTTATCCGCTAGCTACTAGCTCTATAAACGAAATTAGTGCGCTTTTACCAGTAGATTATATACCTTAAACTATTATAACTAGATGAACGACGTAGACGCCTCTCCTTTCGAGACCTATACGATCCTTAGTAACGTAGGCGTTCTAGTACGAAGATTAAAATTAACCTATTCGTATAAGGGTGCAGTGTATCTAGAAAATATAGGAGTCTACACGTTTTCGGGCTATTAGCTAGGCACGTAGCTTAGGCGAAGCGAGCCCGCCTTCCTATATATATTAGAGCTCTTATCGTTATAATAGACCGTCGGCGTATTAGGGCGTTAGACTACTCGTATTATTTCCATTAGTAATACGGCGCCGAGGCTCGTATTAGCATAAGCGCTAATATTAAGATCAGCGCCCCCCCTTAGCAAGGCTGCTTAGCTACAGTCATCGGTTATTTAACTCCGCAGCCTATTCTTTCTGCGACAGGTCTATAGCGGGCACCTTCACCTTTTTTAACCTTAACCCTAGCAGCTATAGGAAAAGAGTATAATATCCTACGTTCCAGCTATTATAAGTAAGATCTGCTATTTTAGAAAGGAATACAGCTAGCCGCTCGGCTATAGAGTTCACGAACAGGAGAGCGAACTTATTTATTTACGAAAATTACTCGCATAAGGCTTAAGAGTTTACGCTATATATAGGACCGCGTACTCCGTTAATAACTCGACCTTCTATTTTAGAAACGCACCCTAGCTATCGGCTATAAGTAGTATATAATTCATATAGCTTAGGCTAGGTGTTAGGTAACTATAAAGTTCTAGCTCTAACGAATAAATACTTAGATAGGAACGGCGAAGATAGCCGTAGAGGACCCTTAAGAGTAACGCTTATACTGTTTTAGGCTAACGCCTAGTTTAATGCTTATAACGATCTTAGCTATTCCTCCTCTTACTATTATTTTACCCCCTACGTAAATAGCACCTACCTATCCTTCGGGACCTATTACTATACTAGCTACACTAGCTATACCGGGTTAACAGACACGTATAAGAAAAAGACTAATTCTTCTCGTAGCGAGAGCCGAAAGTTCTATCTAAACCTTATTTACTATTACTAATGCATACGAGCTGAGTTCCGTTTTATTTAAGGACGAGAGGACCCAGCTAAAACCGTTAGAGGGATATTCCCCGTTAAGCTGGTTCGCGAGCTAGAAGCGAGCCCGATAATTTTCGGTACTAGCTTACTGTTTTATAGCTGATATAAGTCTGCAGGTGCATTTAACTAATTTCGGAAGACCCCTTTTTCTAGTAATTTATTAATATATACTAGTTAGTGTTAGAGGGTATCGAACTACGGGGATAAGAATAATCTAGGACTCGCTACCGCTGGCTAGATCGATTAAATTTATCGCTATTTATCTTATTATATATGTATTTAATAAAATACGAGAGACACGGGTTAAAGCAGTATATATAGCGTGTACGAGTGCTAGGATACTAAACTCGCAGTTAGTAGAACTTATACTGGTTCTACCGTATCTTCCTTAGCTTGCGTATCCCGGTTGAGTAGGCTCGTAGCTACGGACAGCTGTTTATGCTTAACGCTAACCCTAAGGCCGCTAGAAACATTGGCTAATCGTTGCACCGCTTACTAAACACCTTATCTCACCTTTACGAATTACTAATGCTCGGTCGTAGCTTATAAATCGAGCGTTCGACTTTACTAATTGCGGTAAGGCATATATAGGCAATCCGTCGGTATTCTGCTGAGGCCAAGGCATAAGGCGATTAAAGAGAAGCTGGAATGTCCTATTCTAATATGAGCAGAGAAATATTTCGACAGCGGGTAGGTTCGAGGTCACGCGTGACCTGCATTCGCATAACGACTCGCTCGCTATAGTAAAGAATTCTCACTAATCAGCTATAATAATCGATGGCTCGTGTTATATCCCTCCTTATCGCCGCATATCTGCCCTTTCGGTCCGAGTATAGGAAACGCGTACGCTGCTTGAACCCGGTCTCGCTGCATGCCGCAGCTGCAACAAGCGGGCTGGAACTCTAAAAGTCCTTGCATGTACATAACTATTCGAAGCATAAGCGATCGAGAGGGTAGGTTTAGCAAGGATCCAGCAGCTATACAGGCTCTAAGCGACCCTTATTAAACGCATAGACGATCTCGAGTTAAAATCGCTACGGATCGTAGATCGCTCGTATAGTAGACTCTTTAGAAACTACGAAGCTTTAGTACCCTAGCTAGGCCGGGACAACCTAAGCTCTTTAAAATTTAAGGCCTATATAGGTGGTATAAATATCTAGGGTATTCTGTACTATACCTTTAGAGCCTATCTACCCTCTACTAGCATTTCGATTAACGATTTCTCAGTTATATATTACACCTATTTAGACGATATATCCCTATACTTTAGGATTAGCGGCTAAGCTAAATACGTTATTAATAATGCTGTAGAGAAACTTCCTAAGATAATCGCCGGATCCCGCTGCATTAATACTAACCGAGACGCTGATCGAGCCGATTAATAAAGTTTATAAAAAGGTATATAAGGGCGCAGTCCTACACGTGCGCCCCTCTTAGAAGAGTATCTAAAATATAAGCTATTTTACGCTACTGTAATATAACTTGCATTAGCTAGGCTTAATATACCTAGTAAAGCGAACTTACAACCTCTAGACTAGTCTCTATACTTATCTATAATATTAGTGGTTATTATCTAGCGAAATTAACTATAAGTAAACGTACTATATCTTAACGGTGGTCCTTCGGTCCTAAGTAATAGTAAAGTCTCCGACCTAAGTTAAGCGCGGTATATTCCACCTAAGACTCTAGCTTATATTCTCCCGTATAACAGCTAATAAAGAAAGTTTTATTACTAACCTAAACAGGTAGAGCTAAATCTAGCGTTTACGAGGGAAACGCTTCTCTATTCCTTATAATTCGATTAAGCTATATTTTAACCCTCAGCTCGTATAATAGGCAGCTAACGTTTCGGTACAGATTTTAGAGCCTAGCTATATCTCTAGTCTATACCACGAGCCTTAAACGGCAGCGAATTAACACTATACAGATATTAACCTACACGAACGTGCCTAGTATTACCTCGAACACTATTACTATAGCGTAAGGAAAAGCTCGAGATTAAGGCCGGTATTAGTCTGCGAACTTAGCCCGATAGATAGATATACCCTAAGTATTTAAACTACTTTAACCTTACGGAAGCCTAGGGTACCGCTTCCTAGAATAAATAACTTTAATATAGCTACCGTTCCTACGCATCGATAAAGGTTCTATAGGCGTAAAAACTTTAATTTCTTCGTTACCTTACGGTGCGACGGAACTTAGTATTTTACCGGGTCTTATAGTTCTAAAGTAAATAAATAAAGTAGTCTAAGATAGCCGTTCTATCTTATAGATAGCTATAGGTATTATCCGGAGTCCTTATATAATAGTAGCAGCGGATACTACTTCTCGAGTAGGCCGTATTTACTAGGTTTTAAGTATTTCGTCCGATTAGCTGGGTATCCTAATGTATACGGTCCTTAATTCGAATACCTACCTCTTCCTATACCTCCTGCATCGAATAGACTCTAATCTACGTGGCTGCCTAACGGCTAGCAGCACTATCGAAACGACTCTTAATCTACTATACTCGGGGGTAAGGATATATTATATAATAAGACGCAGTGCTAGGTAAGTATTATTCAGCCTATACAATCTAGCCCATATCAGCGACTACTAAGAGCTTATTCGAGTAAGAACGGGATGTCTACGCACAGCAGTATAATAAACCGTTAACAACCGCGGGTTGTGTAAGAGACAGATATGCTAGATAAAAGCATATGCTACGTACACGACGATAGCGTATTCTATTCTAAGGGAATTAATAGTAATGCCTTTAATCCTAAATAGGGAATAATAAAGGCTAGGAAACCCCGGAAAAGACTAAGTTAGGTATATAGTACCTATCGAGAGAAGAAAATAAAGTATAATCCTCGCTTCCTAAAATATTCTTAATACTTACGATTCGATAGAGAATATAGTTTTAATACTAAGTAAGTTTTTCGTTTAAAGTTTTGTATACGCGCCGACCTATAAAGCTGTAACTACTAATATATATAATTATAAGTGCTCGGTAAAGGAATAGACGCCTAAAGTTTCGTACCTCTATAAATCCTATAGATATATATTCGCTAAAGGGATATCTTTTATCGTATAAGTTAGCTCCGTAATATACTTAAATATCGATATTAAGCGATATCGTTCTTTAAATATTATCGAACTTATCTAATTCTGTATCGTCTCCGACGATATCTAAAAGATAAATTTATACTATACTAATACCACTAAAGCGATAACGACTTAATAATAGAAGTAGACTCGTTAATAGCTACACTTACGAGTTAATATCTTATAATGTAGTAGTTAATAATAACGCGAATAATCTAGGTTTCGCTCCGTATATCGATCCTATATCGGCTAATAGTAAGCTAACGATACAATATATGAATTTATTTATAGAATACGTTAATATCTTAACGTTCGAAATATTTCCCCGGCGCCGATTTATATAATAGGCTATAAGCAGCTTAAATAAGTTACCGTAAGATAGGATAATATTATACGCATTAATAGTATAGGCTACGATTTATAGTAATAATCTAAATAGGTTAAAGCATCGAGTAATCTTTAAGTTAGTGATTTACTAGTAACTCGACGAGCTTAAGACGTAATACTGTTTACAGCTAGTGCATATACTACTATATCTAGCGTTCGTCGAATTCGTAGACGCGCAGCACTAGAAGGGTTTTAGTATCTTCGTAAGATATATAGGCGCTATTATATTCCTGTAACTAAATATTAAGCAGCTACTACCGCTAGAAAGCAGTATAGTCTATAACTTCTCACCTAACATAATAGCAGAATGCAGACGAAGGATATTTTAGGCGGTATTCTGCACCGATATCTATACTAGACTAAGTAAAGGCGATTTATAGATACTCTATAGCATTAATATCGACCTTAAGCTACCGTGCGTAAGCGAGCTCTACGAGGATAATATAATCCTAGATATACTAATCTTCAATTACGAAAACGGTCTTCTAAGGTTATTAACGGTATAGGACTATATATAAATAGTAAATATAGTCTATCTAATTTAGATTATATCGATATATAGTAAAATCTAGCTAAACGCATAGCGCTACGAGAATACAGTAAGAACAGGGCGCCGCTACGTATTAGATAAGGCTATTAAAGAGAAATTAGATAATCGTTTACGTAACTAGGTAGATATATATAACGAGGCTCTACGAGTAAAAGATAGTAGGATAACAAATTCTAATAATCTTCATTCTAGAAGTAAGGTTTAGGGTAGTATACGAGTAAAGAAGTTTACTAGCCTTAGCGTTCTATATTATTATGCATATATAGAATTAAATAGGAGAGTCTATTATATAACGTTATTAGAGAAGGAGATAATAAGTTACGTAAAAAATACTATAGTCTATACTATAGAGGTACTAAAACTAGCTTAATAATTACTAGAGAAGGGAGAGAGAAACACGCGAGACTATAACTTTATAACGCGATCGCTACTTACCGGCTACACCGTATATATTACTATCGATATTATTACAGCGGCTAGTAAGAGTTAGGATATCCTCGAGCCGAGATCGAGAATTATATCGCTTATATACAGTGGACTAGAGTTATTAGAACTATTAGGACGCTAGTAGGGAAGCGCTAAATAGTAGTATATACAGGTGAAAGAGCGTATTTAGAACGTGTTTAACTCGGTATAGGCGGTAGTTTATAAACGAAAACGTTATTTCTTTTACTCGGAGCTAATAACTCGAGCTCTTAATAAGGAGTTCGACCTAGTCTATAGTAGTAATTAAATAATATACCTAAGAGCGGTATATAATATAGATAGTGCGATTAGAGACGATAAGATTTACGAGATTAGTATAAAAGATAGAGTCGTAGTATTAGCGAGGTCTAGCTTATTATAGGGCTATTTAGGTAGGAAGATAGAATAGAGGTAATTCGCCTTCTAAGCCCTAAGGCGTTACAGCGAACTATTCGTTTTAAAAGTTCGGCGGTTTAAGTAAGGCATTAGTACGCGCTTACGAGAAGGTAGTATAGATACTACTCGAGCGAGGGGCGAAGGACGTTTATAATAACTTATAACGTTATACTTAATAGAATCTACTACGGTTACTACTAAAGGGAAAGTCTTATAAGCTAAGGTATTCTTCTGTCTATAATTGCAGCTAACTCCTAACTTATAAGATAGGACACTTTAGTGTAACTAAAATAACGGACCCGAGCTCGGCGCTTATATCGGTTTTTTTCTCGCCTAAAACTAGGTATTTTAAGCGCATTAACCTAAATCTTACTAGATTAAAGTTATCGTCGGGTATAGCACCTAGCTCCTACCTCCTTAATCTAGTCCTTAATAACCCGTCCCCTATCGGAGACTACGATAAAGTATATTCGTCTCCTTTACGAAAGCACGTCTTTAACGACTCTAATTTTAACTAAGAGTATAATAGAGTATCGTTTCGCTTCGTATCTAAGGCCGACCTCCTCTCCGACTCCTTAAAACGAATTCCTTAGAATATTAGAAAGGGAAACCTTACGTAGCGTATTCGTCCTTTTATTTATATATCTCCGCCTAGAGATAGTGCTACGAGGACGAATAAGGTCCCGAAAGCTATACCCTACTAATCGCCCGCTCGTCTTACTTATTTTATAACCTATTTATATATATTTCTATATTCTTACTAGTCTTCGTCGCTATTAACTTTAAGCCTAGTATTCGAGTCTATACTCTAATACCGTTCGATATTCTTTTCGAAGCTTTCGTCGGTCGGCGTATTAGATTCTCTAGCTAGTTAGGTAATCTTTAACTTCTTTTCTTACTTATCGGAATTATATAGCTTTATAGAGCTTTTTCGTTTATATAGAAGTGCTACCTATAAGTTATTAGAGTATATCGAGAAGGGAGAGTTATAATCTATCGCCCCTATACTAAACCTATCGAAGGTCTAATAACCTCGATAGAGGTGTTTTTATTATTCTCTTTACTAGACTCGGAGATAGCCCTTATTATACACTAATAGCTTAGGTCGTTTACGTAGTCCTCTATAAGTTTAGGAATTCTCTTACCTCGAGGTAGGTCTAGGTAACTATAATATTACACGTATAGTTCCTTACTAACTTAGCTTACCTAACTAGCGGGTTATTAACCTAAAGATTTTCTATATAGCGGGGAAGGTAGTAGTACTAATAAATCACTCGTTACTAGAGCTATATTAACTACTCTTACTATATATAAGTTAAGGTCTTTACCTCGCTAAGCTAGCCGAGGTAATATATTACCTACTTATACCACTAGTGCGTTCGTAAAGATAAGTAAATAAGAGGGTAGAACGACGCAGCTTACGCTTATTATCGACGATCGCAGTTGCTAGTTAAAGCGTATATACCTGTATATGCATCCGCGTCGCATCCGTTATACTAGGTCTAAGTAGAGCAACAACGAAAGCATCTTATTAAGTTCCGATATTGTTTAGGGGTCTTAAGAGCCTAACGGCTACTCTCTCTCGTAGTATAAGCCTCGTATAGTAGCGAATAGAAAAATACAGATAGCGATACGTATAAATATACCTAGTATAGTCTCGAACATTGTTTTTATAGCAGGCCGGTAACGATTCGCGAACTTGCTCGATATACAGATATACCCCGAGTATTTAAATCGATTCAAGCTTACCTAAGCGTATATAAGTCTTCCTAGAAGCGATAACTTTAATGCGCTGCTAAAAGCTTACTAATTAGAAATAAATTAGATGCGAGTGTAGATATTAATACGCTAAGACGAAAGTATAGTAACGCACTACCTATTTAGTAAATATAGCCTAAAACCTAGGGGCGATAAGCTACCTAACTACGTGCTTGGACGTTCGCTAAATCGGATACGTTACTTAGGTACGATAATATCTAGCCTGCCTGTAATGGTTTTATGAACTATTAATCCTATCAGCTAGCCTTATAGTAGCTAAGCTAGAAGAGACGTCCTAGTATAGATGTATATTAATAATATCGCAAATTTTTATTCGCCCCTTATATTCGTAACATGAAGCCCTTACCTATAATGATTAGCTTACCTCGATATCTAGCTTAAGTACTGCCTTATAGCGTTAGCGTATACTTAACTATGCAGCTTAGCGGACGACTTCACACTACTCTCCCTACGGCGGAGTAATACTAAGATCGCTATCGGTCTTATCGTTTGTTAGACGTCTCCTGCCTATAGAATAGCCAGCCTAAGTAGCGCTTTATTAGGTGTTCGAGAAAGGACGAGCTGCCCGCACCCTAGTACGGGTATTTAAAGTCGACTACGATAGGGTCGGTTTTTAGGTAGTCGTCTCACACCTTTCGTAATCGGGGAATTCACCCTCGGTTATACTTTCTCTTTATCTAGAGAACATCTTCGACCGCGATCCAGCTACGAAACGCATCCCGCAACTAAAAATTAAAAGAGTACGATCGCCACCTCTACTATCGATAACTATACCTAATACTTACCCTCTTTAAATAATATATTACCTTATACGTCCTTTATACGGCTTTATTATCCACTACTAAGGTCACCTTTTACGACCTCTATAGAATTACAGTTTAAGATTATACCCTAAATACGATTGCTATAATTAAGTAAATAGAGATTCGAGTACCTCCTAACTCTCGCCTAAAGATAAAGAAATACTCTAATTATTCGAGTCTAACGAGCATCTTTCAATAAAGCATGCCCTTGCTAGGAAGAATCCATCTGCGTATGGATACGTACGAGCCAAGGTGGCGTGGCTAAGTATAATCCTATGCTGAATTGGAGCGCTCGCTCTTAGATAGGCCGTAATTGCACTATCTTACGTTTTACGAACGCGCCTATGTACCAGCTTATCCTCCTGTGTTTGCGCTTCCTTTCTATGCTCTTTAAGCTGCGTCTGAAAGGTAGAAACCTCTGCCTCTAGCTTATTAAAATAACGCTTAATCCTGGTAAGATTTAGTTGATAGCTAGCAGGTAACGCCCGTCGTAAAGACGCAAGAATTGGTAGCCACTCGCACTTGCGTTTTAGCGTACGAAACTCCTGTGTCTTTACTGGTTAAATCTCAGGCGTTGCTGGCCGATAATAGCGTATCTCTCGCCTATTTAGTACACGCTGTCTATCCCGAGGCTAAAGGCCACTGCGTAGCCATCCAGCAGTAATATACTCTTCGGTAAACGCCTCACCGCGTGCCTGTGCCTATAATACATTGAAATCCGCGCGTGAAACGTTCCGGTTGCCCTAGGGATCGAAGGCCCTGAGTCGCTCGCTGTAGGCCTTCTTTAGGATAGTAAATGGTTCCTAATCAAGTGGTTAGATGAGGTGCGAACAGTAGAATAGGATCTAGGCGATAATAACGTTGTGTCTTGCTGCTAATACCTAGAGCTCGCCTGTTATATAGCTGCTATAGGCGTCTATATATAGTAGGCGCGGTCGGCTATTACTATCGGTCTAAGGGAGGAATACCTCCTGAAACTACTATAATCCATATTCGTCGGTGGTTTAACCCTTCTTACTAAAGCCCTAGTACCAATTTAGTAGCTGTTTAGTGGGTGGAAACCACTTTTTAGACCGCTCGGTAGGCGACGAGATCTAGTCGGCTTTCTCTAAAGCGACTTCACCGCTGGAGATCGTGGTTAATTAGCTTAATCTAGACCGAGGGCCAGCAGGCTAATTCTAAGGCGGCCTAGAAATAGCTACAGGCGTCTAAGGACTGCCGTTATACAACTTCACGAGCTTTAGCAGCATTATTCGACTCTCTTTCGCGACTAACTCTATAATAGAGTTAGGGGCCGAAAGGTTTTAAATAAACCACTGCACTATTCGTTATTAAGCCCGCGTTAGGTACCTAGAGGTTAGGTTAAGCCTCTAAATTAGAGCTAAGCTAAGCTTCTATCGATAAATTCTATTAAGCTAAAAAACTTACGGGCGATTATAGATTACGGCCTTCTAGTTCTATTACCGATACTGCTATCTTAGGGCGGATTACTCGATTCTAAGGATATTATTACTAAAAGATCGCGTGTTTCCGTCTATCTTATAAGTACTTCTTACTTCTTTAATAAGTAATCCTAGGGCTGTCCGGTTAAAGTAAGTCCTGCGAAACTGTGATAGTCTTTCTTAATTATCTTCCGCTCTATCGTTCCCTAGTACTATTAAAACGTATACTCTTAACTAAGCTGTAACGTAGTATAACCTCGGTTGCGAATCGAGCGTAAAGGTTGTCTTCTCGTGGAAATTCGATGCCTAAGATCGCCTTAAGAACGGAACTCTTACCGGAAGATTAATCGCTATAAACTATACTCTATAGTAGATTAATATAATAACTAATATTTTACGGTCGTAGCTAGTCGGTAATAGTTACTATATCGTTGTTATTATTTAAATACATGCCGTTTATAGGGTAAAATATTTCTTTCCGAGTTAGGGTAATAGGCTCTTTATCGATACTAGGTTAGCGGAAATAAGCGAATATTAATATATTAACGTATTAGTTATAAGAATAGATTCGCAGGTCCTTTAGCGATTTTATTTAAGAACCTGTCTCTTCCTTAAGTAAGAGAAGAATAATTGCACTCGCCGGCTCCTATATCTAATTTTAATACGATATCGTTCTACTTTATAGTTCGAAAGAAGCGATAAACGATCGTATAAAGGGAAAGATAATAAGTATTAGGAGCTATTTATTCGCCTTAGGAAACTCGTAGTAATAAGAAAGGGAATTATACGTCTATAGAGGGCGTCTAGCCGATATTATCCGCTTATACCCACTTAGCCTACTATTTAGAGGTATCTCTCGTAAATATCGAGGAACTCCTAATTATAAAGAAATCTTTATAAAGTATTAGTCGAGGTAAACCCGTTTCTAAACCGTTTTAATACCGGTAGAAGGCTTCTACCCTTAGGGAGTAAAGGGGAGTTAGGGCTATCTCGCCACTATAAATTAATATAGATAGTATAAACCTAGTATAAGCACTCTTACTCTAGAAGCGAATAGAGTCGTTTATCCTCTTATAGTAGTATTCGTATAAGTTTAGTTCTAGCTCCGCTATAAAGTAAGGTGCTTAAGCGTAGTTTTATAAAGGCATTAAAGCAGTAAAGTAGTAACGCTAGAGAAACGTCTTTCTCGATAGTGAGCTTAGAATGATTAGAAGTACGTAGAGATAGGTAGGCTTCGACGAAGTCGTAGTATTTACGCAGCTTAGAGTGGTTAATATTACCGGTAGTTAGACCTTATAGACCGCGTACACTAGTATTAGTTACTCGGCTAAGTGCTTTAATTAATAAGACGGATATCTTCCCCTTAGTAATTAGTAATTAAAAACCGGTAGGGAGCCTTATAAAGATCCCTTGTAAATCTACCGATAGAGGAAACGTAGGATATACGGGAAAGTGCTAGCGTCTAGGACTAGAGAATAACGGAGTACTAGCCGTCTTAAAGACCTAGAAGGTCTCTAGCTAAAGAACTACGTATTTCGCTATACCGCCGTATCCTAAAGCATCTAGACCCCCCCTAGAGCGTATTATTTCCTATAGACTATTCCGATGCACCTAGTATTTATTTATATAGCCTAAAACTAGTGTTAAGCTTATAAGGGTTAGTACTATAATAATAGAAATATCGTCCGTTACCTTTCCTTCTATACGGGTTGCCTTAATATACTTTTCCTAGAGACGAGTAATAGCTATCGCCTAGCTTGCTCTTATATCTTTTAAGGATCTACTTTAAGGCCGAGCGATCTTCTATATAATAGCACCTATTATTACTAGACCTATAGGCCTATAGTTCTTATACTATATTAACTCTATCTAGTAGGAAGCGTAGATATTCGTAATATCGAATATAGCGTAGACTAGCTAATTAATTAGGAAGATAATCTACTAAAAGTAATCGATAACTAAGCGACTAAATCCGGTCTCGGGAATAGAGCTAAAAGGATCCGCGTAAGTTCTATAACGAATTCTTATCTCTAAAGATACAGTTCCCGAGCGCTAGTTAAATTGCATCGTTTTTATATACTATCGGCTTTATACCCTGCTTTTACTGTTCGAGATATTAGAGCTAGTACTATCTTCCCGAGAACCAGTATTATACGCTAGATCGCAAAGCGTAAGTTCGTTATTAGAAGCACCGGCTCTAGTTTTAATCGTTGCTATTAGGTAGTCCGAGGTCGAATAAATTAGCTGAGCTCTAAGCTTTTTATTATCCCTCCGCTATCGGGATACAGCTGCTGCGTATAATCGTATATCTAAGTTTATAAGTTTAATATCTACTAAGCTTTAATATCTAGTGTGATAAGATATAAAGAGAAAGCTATCGTTTAGTATTACTAATTCAGCTCTAAACGAGAGCTCCTCGAGCGAAAAGCACTAATAGTAATATAATTGCATTATATAGTATAACTAACGCCTTAATAAACTAGAAACTTTACTAGAAAGCGTATAGAGCCTTATATCGTTATTAGAGAATAAGAAGCTAATATTCGATCGAGACGCTCTTAGGAGCATCTAACACTAGCGAAAGAACTGCTAATACCTAGGCTAGAGAAGCGTACCTAGATAAACGCTTATTAATACTAAATACGTCGATATAATATATAAACCCGAGGGGGCTTTCCGGATCGCCTAACTCTCTATATTATATATCGACTAGGGGTTAAGAGAATAGAGAAATTTCTTAAGTCGTAGCACTATTAAGAGCTAAGTTACGACGGTTAATTAAGAAAGGATATTACCTTCTTAGTAGTAGCTTTATATACTCTAAAGCAGTAGTCTTAATATAATCCGGTTCCTTAAGGTAGTAGCTAGTCGTGCGATATTCGCTCCGACGACCTAGTTATAAAACTTACGTCGTAGTAATAATTAGGGGAGTTACTATTAAAGGAAGTTGTATAAGATATCTATAATCCCCTGCGATAAATTAGTATCTAGTAACTTCGTGTTATCCTCTACTATTATAATACACTTAATTCCTTAGTAATCTTAAATTAATTAACGTCTTTCGAAAGCCTAGGACTCACTAGCTTACTTTAGTCGAGAGACTAAATTACCCGAGGAAGGAGTAGGAACGTATATTTACGAGATATAGGCAACTCCTCTCGCTGCTTAATCCCTAATCTTTAGTTACGGGGAGCTATACAACCGTAATAGCTGATTCTTAATTACGCACGTATTATATATTCGACTAGGTTAAATAAATTGATTCATAATATAGGTTAAGGAAAACGTAACTAAGGTCTAAGCTTTTGCGTGTATTTAACTTCGAAAGGGATAACTACGAGGGATTACTAGGAAATAAACGGTCGAGTTTATTACCGTTATAAACTAAGGTATTAGACTATATATCCTATATACTAGTCGCTTAATGCTAGTAATAACGACTACTAGTACTACCGTTAACGCGATACTTCTCGTATTCGATATACTCGGTCGTATTAGTATCGGATTTTAATTATTAGATAAAGAACGATTATTCGTACTCGTATAATTTAAAGATATAGTATTAGCTTACGAGGTCGATCGTAGCGTCTATAACTAAATGAATATCCCGACCCACTAGAGGCAAGCAGCGGCGTGGTAGAACTAGTCTCTGCGCTGAGTAGTAGGTTAGAGAGAGGTGCGGATAATATCGCTTCGCTAATTTTAAACCTAAATCGACTCTTAGTAAATATAGGTGCCTCCGGGAGCGGCTATCACCCTAAATAAATATTCGTAATTAATTAAGTTCCTATTTTCCCTAAGCTACTATCTAAGGCAAAGGAGACTAGTTTAGGATAACCTCGCTTATTTTATATTAGCTATACACTTTTTAAATACGGTTACGCCCGAATCGATATTACCCTACTCCGATATATCTATAACTCGTTTAGAATAATATTTACGATTATAGTCTCTAGGTTCGGTCTACGTAAAGCTAGCGGAAGGATAATATTATATATTAGCTATAAAACTTTATATAAAGCTCGTCGTATTATTAACGGTCGATAGACGTATTATAGGAATTAAACGTAAGCACGAAACGGTTGTATAAGGAGGTATCTTAATATTAGACGGGTGTTATAACTAGTAATTTTAAAAAAGGGTTCTTCTTTAAAGATACTAAAGTAATACGAACCGTATACAGATTACTATATAGAGCTCGGCTACGTGGATAGTTATAATTAAGCTCTATCTATCGATTAGTATAATACCGAAAGGCAATCTATAGCGATCTAACCCTCCCGCTTCACCTGCATACACTTAGTAGGGAAACAGACTTTAGGGAATATATAGCCGTATACTATCTACGCTAAAGACTCTATCCTCTATATTACCTCGTTATAAGGGGGGTTCCTTCTTTAAAAATGCCTAAATCTTCCTATATTAGTTCACTTATCTCTTTCTACTTAGACGCAGTAAGCTAATTGTCCTCTTTATATTCGTAAGGGCCTGGATATAAGGGCGATTAATAAAGAGGAGACTTCGTTAATTAAGATTCTACTAGAGTAACTATATTAAAAAGAAGCTACTTCTCGACTGATTAGCTGACTCTTCCGTTAAGACGCTAGTAAGCGAGGTTCTTTAGATAAATATATATAAGATATATAAAGTTAAGCGAGATATACAGAATTAATAATATTCCTCTTATCGATTCTACGAGTTTTAGCGTATTCGAATAAACCCCGATACTGTTATCTTTCTTAGAGTTACTTTCTATCTAGAGCTAAGTATGCTTGTATGCAAACTAATAGGGCTAGTACTCTACACGCACAATCCGAAGACGCAATCTCTAAGGCTGAATGCTCGAATAACGTAAGCCGGCTTAGCAGGAGGGAGATAGATTAGGAGGAGGTAGATGCTATTATTAGGAACAAAAGAAAAGCCCGTAATCCTAAAGCATGCTATATTTACTATCGTCGCAAAGTTAAGTATAATCGTAGTCTACTATACGACTCGTGCGTTAAAAGAGATCATCCTAAACTATACTCGTATAAGCGACCTACTAAGGAAAGATATATAGCGCTAAGCAGTGGTCTAGCGTAGGCTAATAGTAGCTAATATAATAGCGTAAAGAGGATTACTAATTCTAGTCTAAGTATTATTATACCGAAGGAGTAATAGGAGAGGCTGTACAGAGAAATAAACCACCTTAGAGCGTAGATTAGGGAAGAGGAAGAGTATAGAACTAGCGCCGTAACCGAAGATTAATCTAGCCCTAGCTAGTTAGATAAGAGTGGTCGAGGAGGCGTTTATACGCGGAGTAATCGAATAGGTACGGTGCAAGCTCTTTATAGGCGCTTAAATAGAGCTGTACCGAGAGGTTAGTAAATCTTTTAAGGCCGTCTTTTCGCCGTCTACCGATTAGGGCTCGAATTATACTATATCCTTCTCTACGATTAATTATTTAAAACGAGAGCGAGCCCTAATATAAGACGAACTAATACAGTGGTAAATTAAAGCTAAGTGAGAGCGTAAGGCTTAGTAAGACGTCGAGCGCAGCTCGCGCTTTTAGCTGCGTATAAAAGAGTAGATAAACTAGGCAACCGAAAATAATCTCTATAGCCGGACTACGAAATCTAGAGGAGATAGGACACTCTTAGCAGTAAGATAAAATGTTCTTAGATCTCGTAGGAGATAGAACTTAGCTAGCTATAGATTATAATAATAGAAAGTTTAAAGAATAGGAGTTACTTAGTCCTTTCGCCTTAAATTTAGTGGTAAGAATAGAGAACGCGAAAGCGTATTTCTCGGAGAACCTATATAGGTAAAAGATTAACTTAGTACTATACCTAAATAAAGTATATTAGGGTAGGAAATTAGTTTTTAGTACTTAACGGCGGCGTTATAGTTGCGGCCGGAAGTCGCCCCTTACCGCGATTATACTCTCGATCCTTACTAGGTAGAGTCGTACTTCTAGTCTTATATAAGAGAAGGGCTATCGTTAAATATCGTAAGTAGTATAAAAATCGATCTATAAATATTTAAGCTACGAGTAGAAAGTCTAGCTAAGCGCTTTACCTAAGGTTATCGAGACTAAGGTAATAGGTAGGTAATTTATTAACCGTAGCTCGTTATAAAAACGGGTTTTAGTACCTGCGAGAGAAGAACTTAATACCTCTATTAACATTAGGTAAGATAGGGATTTTATTTTAGCTTAAATACGAGGCTATAATATAGTTAATAATACGGGCTAATAACGGTTTACGGATTAAATTTTCGAACGCGCACCCTAAGACTAGAATACTTAGCGTAAAATCGACCCCCACTCGATTTATAGAGTATAAATCGGTTTAAGCTTTAACTTATCTCTACTAGTACACTACGAAAATTTATCGCTTTAACCCTTAGCTTTTTTAGGGTTAAACGCATACTCACCTTCGTTTAGGGTTTTCTACCTTAATAGATAAGAAGAATAGAATCGTTAGTAGAGGCTTAATAAGAAGTATTACGTAAATACTAATAGCTTATATTATACTAATCGCGAGATAACTACTACTATAAATACTAATATCGAACGTTTATAATAAAACCTAAGAGAATATATAAACTATAGTAGCTTCCTAGGTATAAGATTTAACTAAGCCTTACTAGCCCTCGTAATTAAGTATCTTATAGGGCTACGATATTATACGTAATATACTTAACCTCGACCTACTAGTAGTATAAACTATAGTCCGCTATTAATGCGATTTTGCTATATATAATACGTTATTAGGTTATATCCGAGATAGAAGTAGCGAATAGACTCTAGGTATCGTAACTCGAGCGCTTAAGATATTTCGGATACGCTCCGACTATAGACTGCTAGAATATAATAAAAGTCGACCGCTGCTCTTGCTTTCTACTAAAGCTAGAGACGCTGAATATTAGATCTAGACACGCTTTAATAGCGTTAGCCCTAAGCGAAAGCTTAGTCTTTACTTATAAGTATATTTAGAGTTTAATTATAAGAATCTCCAGTGAACGACGAACTTTCGGCGGGTTTAGAGATATGCATTACGGAAGCGCTCGAGAAGGTCCTACTTAACCCTCTAATCTGCGATTTCCTCTAACTTTACGCTCAGCTTCGCCTCTAGAAGATCTCTGTTGCGCCACAGTCGGATAGGAATTTAAAAGTGATTCGTTACATGCAGAGTAGGATACGCTATACACGTCAGCGACATCCAAATCCTGCCCATCAACCAAACTTCCACCAGGGTCCGTCCACGAATGACTGACACAGAGCGTCTTCTCTACAGCGAACGCATGGCTCCGGGGAAGTTACGCACCAGTTGCACAGACCTCTGCTGTCGGGGATTATATTGCACTTACTAGCCTCTGGCCCATCCATCCCACACTTGTTAGACTTCAGTGGGGAGAGGATACTCTGGGTTGCCGTCTCAATTTTGGTGGAAACAAGCCCTGTGTTTCCCGACCGGCGAGGATGTGACGCCATATTGACAGTGATAGTTAGAGCGAACGCAGTTCAACATGAATGAGTTTGGATTTGTTGTGCGCTGCTGTTCAGGAAGTCTTCGGATCGACGTGTTGTTCATTGTCTTTCATGACTTGTATTCTTTGCCATAGACGAAAAAGAATCAGTAGACAAAGCCAGAACTGCACTGAACCAACAGAGCAAGCAATAACAAAAGCGAGTACAGTTACTGCATCACCTTGGACGATGACGTGGAGCTTCCTGTTCCCAGTAAAGAAATGCTCGTGGTTTGCATTTGGGAAACAGTGGACAGACCGATTTTGCCCACCTGTCTCAACATCGCCCACCCTGTGTCAAAAAGGTCCACAGTGATCGCCGTGTTTTTCTGGGCCAAAACGTCATCAGAAGCACTACATTTGAATTACCTACCCCAAAAGGCACTGTCCATCACGTTTGCAAGAAGTCCTTGTATATCTGCTCTTTCCCAAGAATCACCATATCCACCTGCGCACTGTTTCCCTCTCTGTCTGATGCCTTGCGTCTTCTTAACGCAACGTCCTCTCTCCAGCCTACTCTCGATTCGCCCTCCACACCTCGCCTCTTGCGCCAGCCGCTCCCTCGAAACCAAACCCACCTCCTACGCTTATTCCGGACCGTTCTCAAACCCTGCTTACCCCTCCCTTTCTCACCGCGAGCCTGGCTGCTCATCCTCGACAACGCCGAAGATACGGACGTCGACTACCAACAGTACTTCCCGACCGGCTCCGCAGGCATCGCCATGCTCACATCGCGCAACAGAGAGCGTCACCAGTACGCCACTGAACCGGCGATCTCTCTGGATGGTCTTTCCCCTCGAGATGCGGGTGCGTTGTTGTCAAAAGGCTGCTCAAATCACTCAGCCTCTATCTGGAGAAGCAAGTCAATACAAGCATCTCGAGTCGGTGGCCGTAACGCTGCTTTGTGGCCACCTGTTAGCCATCATTCCAGGCCGGTGCTTACATTTCACAGGGCCACTGTTCGGTTGCAAGATATCCCCAGGCCTGGCTCACAATCGTAGTACTCGTTTGCTTCCGTAGCATCCTCAGCAGGTCTCGTTGATGGCAGAGCGCGGCGAGCTTGTCTAGGAACGCCTCGCACTGAAGAGACCGATACTGGAATATGGTTATACGCCGGAATGTCGCCGTAGAGTTCTGGATATTGCTTAAAAAGGTCCATACCCATGGACCAACATCGAATGTCATTGATCCGTTCATGAAACGTAGGCGAGATTTGGTACAGACCCGTGTCTACGTTGCGAACATAGCAGTCTCGGAACTCGAAAGGCCATTGGAAGCGTAAGCTCTTGCAGAACAGTTGCCAGAAAAGATTTGAGCAGTAGCGGTGCTCGGAAAAAACAAAACGTTCTCTCACTCCAGGCCATGCAAAGTATTCAGTTGCGTAGGAATGAAGCATGTCCTGGGATGGTCGTTTGAGGTAGAATGCCGGCAGCTTCCTATGTTGCTCCATGGTTGGGTTGAGGTGAGCTTGCAGCAACAAACCCATGACCATAAGGATTGCCAATCTCTCTCTGGGCTCGCAAGACGGGAAGATGGTTTGATCGATGCCACGGAGTAATCTCCAAGCTGGATGCATACGGCCTTGCTTCTCAACAGCATCCCAGCCCTCGACAATGGCTCTCACCGGAATATCGTCGTTATAAGCAGCATATTTCGATATTTCCAATGCTTGTGGCGACCATTTGAACCACTGTGTCAATGTGTCATTCGCATACCGCCATTTATTCAGCGGCTTCAAAGGATCGAGTGCAGAATGGTGTGTGGAGCACTCGCAGTCTTGCGACGGCCCTGAATAGAGAGCCGACGAAGCCCAGGAAGAACGAGAAGAGCTCTCGAGATATGCTTGGTATTCTTTGTTGTGCAGCATGTATACGGGAGCGTCTTCCGGGTCCGAGACAGGCAAGTCGTCGCTCCTAGGTTGGCTGCACGGAAACACCTTCTGCGCGTCGATATCGAAAGCCGGAGGATGCTCACTGTCTTCCGACCGCAACCTGCTCATGGGAGAATCGTTTGTGTCAGGCTCTTCCTTCAATCTAACCCCTGAGATAATGCTCTCGATGTTCTTCACTTGTTTCGCTAGGGTGTCTCGCTCATCTTTTACCTCCGACAGCTGCTTCATCAGTGTCTCCACGCGACCGCTGGGATCTTGCTGTCGAAATCGCTCAACCAGACCCTCGAGATATGCAATGTGGGATTTTGTTCGCTCTCTGATCATGCGTTGACACTTTCGGTCGGTTTCTCTTTTCTTCAGGATGCGCGTAGAGACAGCAGATGCAGCACCGGACGTGCCGGCCGCATCTTCCGTCGTTTCTGTCGACGCCTGAGTCTGCGTCAACTTCATTGGGACTTTCCTGTTCACCCTGACTTGGAGGACGAGCTCTTTCGCTTGTCAGCGGGCGCCACAGCCCTAGACATATACAATTCGTGCCCCCAGCTACATGGGACGTATGAGGCTGTGACAAGTGCTGAGACTGCCAACTTACCACACCCTTTCGGAGGACGCGACAAACCACAAAGCACGGAGGCAGGTATGGACAAAATTCGGTCAACAATGACCAAACGACGCATGGTAACTCTAGACCCACAGTGTGCCAAGGACATGGTGCACCTGCAAGCCTCTTCACCAGCTTTGAGTGGGGCTTCCGCTTTGTGGGGCGCAAGTCCCTGGACGCATGTTGCTGCTGTGCAGCTCGGATGCATCTCCTACTAGTCCTTGGCTGCCTGGGGCCAATCGGACTTCCTTCGGGTTTCCTCAGCTTTGAAACAGTTCGTTGTTAGAATATACGGTAGAAGGTATCACCATTCCCAAATCCTTGAGCCATACCAGACGATTGACCTTGGTTGTTCGAATGCATTGACCGCGTCTGATTACAGGAGCCAGCCCAGTGATGATTCCAAATGATCAAATCCTGGCGCATAAACTGGCACTCAGACTGCTGCAAGTAATTAACTGGGTTGAAGCGTCATAGCCACAACAAGAGCCGACTTCTAAAGTTTTCTGGAGGCAACTTGTGGACTGTTCGCCTCCCTTTCCAGCCATGCACAGAAAGATGCCACGTGCTGCGATTGTCGAATGCTCATGTTTCGCCTCGATGAGACCGTCGGCGTTTTCACTGTCAAATCATTTGCAATACACTTTCGACACGTCAGCTTCAGTCCTTTGCGACACATGGCTAAGCTCGTCTAAAGCATACCGCAATTTAGACTCGTTCGGGTGATGTCTCTATCCCAAGTCGCTTGATGCTATGATTTTTAGAATACGTAGTGCCGATGACACAGCTTAATACACAGCTCAACCAGAACTGGGAGGTCACCCCCAGTACCAACGTTTGGATCGGGCGTGTACAAATAGACTAATTTTTCCTTGCACCCCTCTAAACGTTGTATCGTCTTCTTATGCTCAGAGTCATTGTTGAGTCTTACATATAGGGAACATCTCTGAGTTGAAGAGATATGACATGCAGAACAGAAAAAGAAGAGAATCGGCAGGAGGAGCCCGCGGAAGGTCAGGTGGAAGCAAGACGCTCGCAGGAGCTGCACAAAGCCCAAGAGGAGATTCGCCGGGCCGGGTTGGAGGAATGGTGCCATGTGTTTCCCACTTCATAGAGTGTTGTCCTCGACTGTTAGATAGTTGTATTGCAATAAGCCACATGGTGAGGCTGGACCTCACCAATCACAGTTCTCAGCCCACAGGGAAGCCGCCCATGATTTCTAGTGGTGGACTCTTGCAACTGCGACTTGAGGTGGGCATTCTGCCTGCTAGACTGGAGCGAAGACTCTGCACCGCCACAGTCTGTTTGTCAGTTAGGAGTCCAACAACCCTTCGACAAAAGGTTCGCACGCACTTACAACCATTGAATTCCCATCCTTAATTCGCAAATCGCAGGCTCGATCTGGTTAAGTTCGCTGCTGTCGCTAAGTATGGGAGTTAACCGGTCAACTGACTCGAAAAGGTCCTCAACATCGATTTGTGCCTTGCCCAAGGACGGCGTTATCCAAAAGTTGTTTTGGTTACTTACTGTGTCCAAAGCATTGGCCCCTCACGATTGTCGATCTAAAAATTAACGGAAAATTCTTCCGAGGCAAGCAAGAGCCACGGAATTCCAAGCCCGCGCAGAATGAGCCGGCTTCCCAAAAAAATCTAGATCGAAGCTTGCAGCTCTGTCTGGTGGGGTAACTCCTTCGGTCACGTGGACTCGTAATCCGGGCACTTTAGCGCTTGTCGTTGCTGTGGCCTATCCTTGCAACACCGAGGCGAAATCTTATCATTATGTGCCTGTGATGGAAGACAACCCCTTTTTTCAACCAACTCTACTAGTGTGATGTGCCGTTAGTTGTGTCTGGTTGATATGGTAAAGCAGATTAAACGGGAAGCATTGCATGCGCAACGACGAGTGGTGGCTGCAAAATGTTAGACCAAGACAATCTAAAGTCTATTGCTGCGACTAACGCGAAATATATAACATCGGCCTGTAACTCCTATCGATCTGTAAAAAGGAAGGTACTGTACGATATTCCCTCCCTCACGTTAGTTTTAACTAAGGCTGGTCTAAGTGCACTAGAGTTCAACTATATAGTCTATACATAAGGCGAGATATCCCTTGTGTTTTTAGCTATAAGGTTAATAAGCGACGACGAGTAGCACTTAAAAGAAAGATCTAAGACCTTGAGAATAATAGTGATCTCCTAACGAATCTGTTAAGAACACTACACGATAGCACCGATAAACAGGTTAAGCAGATCGTGACTTTAATTCGCAGTAACCCTTCGCTTAACGAAGTTAAGACTTGTGTTCAGTAGGAATTAATCTAAGTTCGGCTTTCGCGACGTGAAGCGAGTCCGGAGCTGGAGCTTATACAAGAAGCGATCTGCGATTATTATAGCACTCACTACACGATACCATTTTCGTTAGGGGAGCCGGCACACAAACGAACATCAAACCTCAGCATCGCACGTTTAATCGACGACCCACCCATAAAAGTACCAGTATAACCTTAGACGGATATCACTACGGACGATACACTAGTATCCTATGTTATATCTGCCTAGATAATATGGGAGATGCCGTTCTATAACTGGATTAATGCTAATCTATTCATCTACGAAATGCAGGCTGGCAAGACTAGTACTCGATTTTGCTTACCATTCTTAGTTAACGCGTTGATAGGCTATACTTGCGCGTTCGGAGACTACGTTAAAGTAAAAGCTGAGCGTAGGGCTCCTTTACGTTTAATGAATTGCTTCATTAACAAAGCAAAGTCCTTAATCCCGCGTGAAGATAACGACGAAGACCTATTAACTCTTGCACAAGGACTTATAATGATGTTTCTAGCAGAATCTATCGCTAGAAGAGATGGCTCTGCTTTTGAGAAGTACGCTGTTCGCGCCGGACTAATATGCAAAAGACTAGAGCTCAAATACGCCGGTCTTAATCGCTCTCTAGGGAGTGCCGACTCGAAGTTAGTTAAAGCGATAAATATCTGCTGCTGGGGTATCTATAATATAATTATAATAACGTCGTGGATATATTATTAGTTATGCCCGATTAAGCCTCCAGCGTGGCCGTGGTCGTTGCCGCAGATTGTTAGGGACGAACGTGAATGGAACCTATACCCGAGTTCGGGCCCCAATTAGCCATCTTACAACTCAGAGCTACTCCGTCAACGGTCTACTCTGTCGCTCATCATCAAAGACCTCGCTATATTTTTCGAACAAGGCAAAGATGTAACCCAGAGGGCCGAGCAAGCAGACTCGATGCAGACAGCACATGATTTGCTTAATCGCTTCTTGCACTGGCGTTCATACCTGCCGCCGCATCTGCAGGTGACTGCTAAATCATCACCCCCAATCCTTATACAACAGTAAAACATCTTGACCCTCCTTTCTGAACAGAATCTGACTTATGTTTCGCAGGGCTTATTATCTGTCTTTGCTTATCAGTCTCTGCTCCTATGAGATGCCACAACAATCTGAAAAAAAGAGCTGGACCAGTCGAGCACGAGCGATAGGGTGGCAAGCGACCATCGATGTCGTTGAAGTTTTCCGCGTATACGATGCTGCGTATGGTAATACGCACACGTGTGTTTACCTCGTTCATCCACTTCTTATGGTCCTCGACATGCTACTTAACTGCAATGATGCCGGCACATACAATGCTGAGATCACAGATCTCCGACTAGATAGAGTCTTCTCCACCATTTTCTGTTGCCTGAGCTCTGTGCTAATGGAGTTTGACGCTAGGTTCAAACAAGTAGACATGCAGATTTGCCCCAGTGATCAGTGCCCAATAATGACTTACATCATAATGCTTTGACAAAACTCACACTGCAACAATTTGCTTTTAGTCACATTCTGTGACTGGTTCAGGAAAAACGTTCTGCTACGCCCCAGTGAGACTCTCCGTAGTAACCATGCTGCACGATCGTTCCTCAATTTCTCGGTAACGTGGGGATGATATATTGTGTACGTTCCCGACCGATGCTTCGTTCACAACGCTGAGTGTACCAGATCACATCTTTCGAAGAGCTTCAGATTACGGACCGGTGCATTCGACCTTTGGATCATCAGAAACGCGATATGTCCAAGTCAAGTCGAAAACTGGACAATTTGGTTTTCCTGACAAGACCTACTATTTTGTATATCAGGAAACCGGAAATGGTGAATCCGTTGGCTCGGAAGAACTTCTTGAATTGCTTCCACGGCTTGGACTGGAGTATGAAAGGCACCAGGAAGACCACGATCAGGGAGTACTTCCAGGAATCACAATTACGCAGACAGGGATATACGTACATCTTAGAGGCGACTATACTATTTTCTGTTTCCCAAATGACAGGAATGGGGCTCTCACTAAAGCCACAGTGGCATTTGGCGGGCGTGATTGGCCGTCCGTATTGGTATGGTTGAGAGTCTAGGGAATTGTCGAGTGAGAAGACAGTAATATGTTATGTACGCCCTATCCTTTTCAGGCTGGACACAGCTAAGGTTCGTTCTTTCACTCTTATCCTGGCAACTTTCTTGGCCAATCTGATCGACCATTTTGACCCTGCTATTCTCGACCGCATGCATCTGCAAATACCGTATCATTTGCTTGCTTGAAGGTCAACGGTCGTCAGGTACGTGCTTCCGGAAAGTCCCAGTAGATCGAGCCTGCTGATGTGGTCAGATCAAGAATATCGTGTCGATCGCCGATGCCCTTGCCTCGCGGGACGAGGAAGAGCTATCCTGTCGTCATGTCGGCGAGGCTTTAGAAGTCAGAGGCCTTCATTTGCCGCAGGACGTTGAGGATTCAAGCCTGTACGATTGAAGAGAGGCAAGTTGGAGACTGAAGCGTGGGAATATCGTGGAGCTGGGGTCAATTCTTTTTTCGTAGTACAATGCTTGTTTAGGTCAAGAGCAGATACTCTTCGTGTTTTTCGCACGCTCGGGACTGGTTAAACGTACGAAGGATCTGACTTTGCTCCAATCTTCTTCCAGTGACAGACCTCCTCTTTCGCATCTTCTTGTCGTTAGTCTTGCCATAGGTGGAGACCATAGTTTGCATAAGAGCTGTCGTTCTCGTGATTGCGGGCGTGTCCAGAGTCGTGGGGCTGACGAGCCCTCGAGCTGCTGCTAGGGAGTGGCCCAACATGTGGGGCACACGGTGAGACTATCAGTGTGTTGGATTTCATGCACAGCCCATGCTCAGAGGCACATGAGTGGCTCCAGCTGTGGTTAGGACATGTGAGGAGGCTCGCCTATCGCGGAGATGGTACAAGGTATTCACCGGTTGATGCGTTGTTCTGATGTGTTGGGAAGATGATGGCGAAAGCTCATGTGCCTAGTTTTCCGTGTAGGCGGTATAAAGTCTGGTGGGTAGAACAGAGTGAAGCATTATCTTTTCAGGTGACTTTTACTTTGTCCTTCCAGACATCATTTCCTGTACTCTCTTATTCTCGTCCACCTACTGCTTCGTGCTCCCATCACACTTGGTTTGGCCATGAGCACCTTCGGAGATAAGTCGAATGATATGGATCCAGTTTCCTCAAACTCCTTTAACAGGGAAACACTAATACCACGTATTTGCGCGTGCTGCTTGCTGTCAATCTCGGTCTAACCAGTAGCGCAGATCTGCTTCAACGCCACCTACAGTTGAAAACCATCAATGCGTTAGTCGAGGCACTGGGCGAACCACTAGGGAATGAGTTTAATCTGCCTTTAGAAATCGACATTGGGCCGACTCTCGAGTTGCAAGTCCAAGAACACGAGCAGTGCATTGTCGATGCGTACCGTGGATTTGAGCCGCAAGTCCACCCTAAGGCAAAAGTCCGAGCTCGACCATCGGACATATACAACCTACCACTGTCCGCGTCAGCGGAAAGCCTTGCTGAAATCGACGCCTGGCGGCAAAGACTGGTGAAATGGGTCTTCGATAGCGGCTGGTCTTCATTCGAAGAAGGATCATTCGCTCAGGATATCTTGGCCACCATTTCTCAGTATTGGCGGGCAGACCTCGAGACGCATCAACCACTAAGGGTCGCTTTGGAGCTTTCCGCTTACATGTATGTGTTGTGCACTGCCTTCGTCGTACCGACATCCTTTCTCCCGAAGCTTGATACTATGATGCACAATCCTCCCGAAGCCGGCCATGAGTGGTACGCCTCGAAGGTGGTCAACTCTACCATCAAGAGTTGCATTTTCCCTCATTTCAAGCAGACACTGGAGCAACTCACCCACTATCTTGAAAACCGCCATGAAGGGGAGGAAAGTCCGCAGTGGAGCCATGATCTCGATGTCTGTATGGGCTTTGTGCTGGCACTATACTTCGGACAAACTCAAGTTAACTTGATGCAAGTTGTTAAGCATGGGGAAGCGGAACGTACGGCGGCAGTTACTGCTATACAACAATTGGACGAATCATTTCCCATGCTTCATCGTCAGCAGCCTTCTGCGTCTGCCCTCAGTGCTGATGCATCCGAGTTGCACGCCGTCAACTTTGATCTAACTTGCCAGATCGAGAAGGTGGTGGCAAAGCATGCGCGACGCAAGCCAAAATCGCTGAAGCTAGATCTGGATGACCCCGGACGTTTCATGCTCCACAACAGTCAACGAGCATGTTGGAGATTTGTCTTGGCATGCATCGGTGAGAAGACTTCTAAGAGCCCAGGACTGGCCTGGTCGAAAACAGTGGCGAAACTTCTCGGGTCATGCATGAGTCGCGAGTTCGACGACACCCCACCTGTCCGTCTAGCACAGTGTAAGTGAGGTACACTACGATTGGCCGGACCGCGAGGGCGTAGCGGCTTCGTCCGAATCAGAAAGCTCGACCGGCGATGGCGGGCGTTGTTGAAACGCTTACCTCAGTAGATTGGGCTAGGGAAACGCTTTTAGCCAGCCACCTAATGGTAGATGTTGTTCTTGGCCTAGAGATGCAGCACGCCGTCTTCTCTTGTGACACTTCCATAACCGGAGAAGCGATAAATTACAATATGCTAAAGTCAACTACCATCATCAGACTTGGATTCCTTGCAGTCTGGTTATATCGGCAACCTCACCGCATTAGATCCGGGTACCATCGCTACAGTATCCAAATTGGTGAAGCAGAAGAAATGCTCCAAATTTAATGGAGAAACGAGGACTTTTTTCATGTTCCCTTCGCTCCATCAGGACGTGGTCAAGGCAGTGTCCAAGACAATCGATTCTACATGGTTCTGCGAAAACAGTAAAGATAAGAGATCCAACAACGAATGGAAGACCAGCGTCATGGGCAAATTCAGATGCATGAATGGCGCCTGTCCTACGAAAGGCTGGAGCAGCAAGGTGGTGGCTATACTGATAAGAGGTTATGAAAACAATGTTCAATCAGCGTTGCAAGCGCTGCAACCAGCTAGGCACTCCGACTTTGGACGAGGAATCACATGTTGACCGAGTCGCACACAGGATTCAGGTGTGGGCGGGCGTTCCAATGAAGCAGCAATACTACACCACCAAAAGAGGCATTCCGCACGAGAAAGATTTCTGCGAAGGTTGCAAGAGAGCTGTCTGTCGACAGACGGATGTCTGAGATGTCCCCGGCGATGCTTTGGCTGCAGCTGAGACTCACTACGAGATATGTGGCGTTGGACTATTGAACAACGATTCTATATGTAGTTAAGATGAAGACAATTTTGCAACGTACTGTACCTAGTTCTATAACAACGTTAGCTAATCTACTCGAAACGGAATTAGAAATTCTTATCGTAGCTGTATCGTATCTTTAAGAATAACTCGAGAAGACTATAGTTATAACTCGTTTCGTCGTACTGTACTCTAATTAGACTACTCGTTTCTAAGGAAGTCGAGGATTAGCCTAACTAGCCCTGCGGGTATTGCATCGTTTCATCTTCATTCCTCTCTGTTGTCGAGTTCCACGTTGGCTAGGTGTAACAGTCGTTTGCTCGATGCTAGCTGCGTTTCTGCTTCGTTTCTAATTCCTCTTAGTATTGCCTGTCTGGTCGCGTTAAATTTGTTAAAATTGCCTTTAACAAGGTTCTCCTATTGTGACCAGAACCATTTAGGATACACGTTCTGGTTATAAGATTCGTAGTCATGATAAATCAAGTCTTGCCATCCGTCTAAGCGTTTCGAGCGGCTCTCATGCTGTATAGCTAGCCAGGCATGTTCTAAGTTGTTCTCCTTGCATACGCATGTCCGTGCGTGAAGAACTTGCAGGAGCCGGTATTGATTATATCGTTAAGATAATTCTATACCATGCCGTCCGCTCCGAAGGTATTACGCATATTCCGTAGGTACTTCTGTAAAGGAAATGTTCACGTTGCGCAAGTACCGTAGTGGTTCTAACAGGTGGAAGAAGATGTTAGGATAAGCAATGTGGACATCCTGCATTTCGAATTTCATAGCATTGTGTCCGATCCACGCCACAGTCCTCTTTAGTCTGCAGACTGTGTGGTACAGGTTAGGGTCGATCTCTAAGAGCTCCTTTTCGAGCACATCGACTAACGGTATATAATGGGAACTGTTATCGAAGGCGGGCACGTCTATATGGTCGCAGGAACGTTCTCCGTTGGACGATTGTGAATAGCAGCGAGGTTGGGATTCCCAATTTAGTAAACGAAAGCTGAACCTGCTGATCCTGTGGATATTGTCCTTGTAGAATTTCTTTAGAAGAAGGTATGCGATCGATTAATCTAATGCTGCCGATAGTATAATTCTAAACACATTTTTGCCGTATAAAAGACGACTCCCTAGTGCGTTAAAATGTCGATAAACCCGAAGACATTGTACGTCTAGACGCTAAGATGATCGCATTCCCTTAATAGAGTCCTTAAACCAGATGGTGTAATTGAGTGTTAGGAGTGGCTTTAGAATGTTATCCAGCACTTCTTGTGGTAAATCCCATAATGTAATAGAGGGCTGTCTCTTCGCTTCTGATATGTCTATAGGGTCTTTAGCTAGCAGCGTGGTCATCAGATGCGTTGGACTTTTAACACCCATCGTTGATAGTATAAAGCTTCTAAAATACTCTAAGAAGTAAGTTGTCGGCCTTACAGGACTAATATGTTCCGCGCCCACTCAGCTGCGAGATGCTGTAATTATCGGAATGCCTCTAGAAGCAGTGGCTAGCCGGGGACGTGGGCTGATTCACAGTTTGTTGCATATAAATTGAGATGATGAACGGCTGATGGTCGATAAGCAAGCAAGAACGCGTCAAAAGGTGGCCGTGTCCCTCTGAATGTTGCTAAGCTTCAGGCTCCGACACGCTGGCCTGTAGCACCAGAAATCGGTCGCGACTGTAACGCCTGCTTACTGTAGCAGCAACCACGAGCTTAACTACCAGTTTCAGATCTTCGGGTGGCACAAGCAAACGGCTGGTGAGTGTAACTTAAAGAAAAAGTTCTACCGAGCGGATCATTTTCGACAACACCTCCAACACAGTCATGCAGGTACGAGTAAGAAGTGGATGAAAGCTTTGATAGACACTTCTCAACGCGAAGAAAGCAACTAGCGAATGAGCCGCATACCGTTACCCGTGATGGCAAATTTTAATGCTAGGTCTAAAGAAGTAGATAGGGATGCTAAGGACAAAGTTCCAGCCGCCTACCTTTAAATACTAGATGATCATCGCCTAATCATGACTTGAATCCTGCGCTTTCCGGAGTGTCAATATCGTCTTCGGATGGATCAGCTAAGGTAACCACCAGCTGGAAAGCGAGCAGAGAGGTAGGCAAACAAGGAACGTGTTAAAACTCAATATGATTGATAGACAGGGGTCTCAAGCTATATGGACCACGGCTGCAGTTGTCGGAAAAGGACATGCTGTTTTACGATGCCGGCTGGTTCCTCGACGACAACAGCAAACGGCCACTCGTAGAGCCAACGATATCCACCCACCGGAAGGCGTGTCAATGGTCTTAGATCTCCGCACATTAGGGTGTCAGCATAAGAGTTAGGACTTTCACGTGCTGGTATTGTGCCTGTAGTAATATGTTAGCTATTCATGAGTGATTAGTTGTCAATCGGCGGTGAGACGAAGCTGAATCGGTAGTGGCTTCGGGTGTGAAAATACGATTCGTCCAATGATACTTGCCCTTTTCAGCTAACGATCCCCTTGTCCTTCAACCATGCCAATACGGATGGCCAGTTATGTCCGCTAAATACCACTGTGGCTTTAGTGAGAGCCCTGTGTCTGTCCTTCAGGAAACAGAAATTATCGTCGTCGTTTCTAAGTTTTACGTATGTCCTGGTTTTGTTAGGAAAATCAAACTTTCCAGTCTTCGACTTGACTCGGATATAACCTGGAACATTTAACATTGTGAATAAAGCGTTAGATAGCAACATACGACTTTGAGCTTTTTTCGTCTCCGCTCGCCGCCGATTCGCCATGACTAGAGGGGGTTTCTGGGGCTTTTTTCTAGAATTTAGTCGAGCGTATTACTGTGGCACAAGCAATAAGGAGAGCAAGTTTGGTCTATTTGGCCAACGGCGAGATATTCATTTATTCGAAAGAGGAGTGCGGATCAATGTTAACATGTGAGGCGATGTTCTATTTGGCGCCCGCTAAATAGCTCTTTGTAGCCTGCCAAAACTCGTTTTCCCACGCGAAACCCGAACCATGCTATCGGGCCTAGCTCCCGCACATACATAGTATGTTGCATCTTCTGAACTAATGGCTAGGCTAGGCTTGGGTCCAAGCCGTGGCAACAAGCTCGGAACGTTTCCGCGACTTCGAAAATGTAACAGTCACCCTGAAAATACTCTAGCTCTTTCAGCCTTACCGGTCGAGACTGTGCGCTTTTTCACGCGTCTCTTATGGAGCCCAGCCATCTGGATTTGCTCAATAGCTCCTCTTCAGCTCCCGGCCTGATCCGCCGCATGGCTGGACCTTACCGGTTAGATTCTGTAGAGGACGGGTAGTCATCTAAATACGAGAATGCCAGCCATCCTGGACTAAGTCTTTCCCTGTTTCCGACAACTCGCTAATTTAGCATTAGGAGGAAATTGCATTGAGCAACATCCGCCACCAGAATGCCATTATTATCAGACTTACCTAACGAGTTAGTGCATTGCATATTGGAGCCGCTTCTGCTGCACGACGGGACTAATGGTTCAATCAACCTGTAAACCAGTACGATTCCTACGCACACCTCGAGCGGGCATGGGTACTTTCTGGCTTAGATGATCGTTGTAGACGAACTGCCCCCGCCCTCACCTCTCTTGATGCCTAATAATGCTGGCTGACGAGGCTAGGCTAAGAGATCCCGCAGTCGGTGTGCAAGGACAAAAGCGAGGCATGGCGGCTCGTAAACAAAAGTGAACCCAACTCTAACCACTCTTTCTAAGGAGGCGCAATTTGCATAGAGTAGTTTTCAGTATTCCCTATTTGAGAATAACATCGGTACGGTGGTCCCAATCACCGGTTCCAACAAGTGAACTGACAGTTTCCAGCAAACCAGACTGCATGACCAAATGGCACCTATTAGCAGAAGCGAAACTAGCCTAATGGATCCTCTAGTTAGGGGGACGTCCGTCATGGTGCAAACATGCACGGACTGAGGATGTTCTAAGGAGATAGTTATGCGGGCGAAAATCGACAATAGATTTCCTCACCGAGTATCGTGAAGAGAAGTTTTCTAGGACGACTTCTAAAAGCTGTCGGGCGCACGTGAGGCATTAGGCGAGAAGTGGGATCAGATCGAAAAAGAAACAAGACGGAAGACCCTCGAGGAGAATCACTGAAGATGCTGCTGTATGTGATGCGAACGCTAATCGTAAGGTAGGCGCAGAAGGCAACAGCTCTATGCGACTGAGATCACCATGTACATATTTAAGCTGTTGCGCGAGCCTGCTGAAATTTCCGCGCATGTGACTCGGACCCAATATATGAGTGCAGTCATTTGCAAAAATTGCTTCTAAGTTGCTTGTCATTATCCTAGAAGGTGATCGTCTCTAAAGCTCTTCGCCGTTCAAATGATTGCAAATCATACGCAATTGGGAATGGGACAAGGAGAGCTTACTTCGCCTTCAGACTGATTACGAGTGGCAGCGGCTAGCAAGATTGGCTTGGGGTAGACAAGCTTAGGCAGTCACATGAAGCCAATCACATCAGTTTTCCGACCTCACTTCCCATTTTCTTTGCTCTATATCGCTTGGACTATTGTCTCTAGTCGGTCCAATTGTGATTCAGTATGCGTATCCTTGTTCCGGCCTTGGGTCTCGGACAAGGGTAGAACTTGATCACTTCCAGTCCGATAGTACGGCTTCGCGGTCAGAGAATTCATTGACCTTTTAATTCGATTGACCTTTTCCGTATCGCTGAAAGGCTCCTCTAACGAACGTTGCTGCATGGAGGAGACACTAGGCAACGATGCACAGCACCATGTATCTTCTTCGACACATACTCTAATGTGGGCGGAAATTTTGGCTATGTCTTTGACTGTCTTAATGTCGATCGTGTCTCGGAGGCTAGTAGGACGAAGTCCACGTGGACATCTGCGTTGACTCGCTTCCAACCATTGGACGTGCAATTGATATTGTTTCTGACCCTGTCTCTGTCCCCGTTTCTGTCCAGGCTTCTGTCGCACTGAGATATCTTCAATGAACGCTAACCAGTCATCTGGATCTTCATCGTTGCGAATGAAAACCACGTTTCCTGGTTGGAGGATTAGTCCCTTGTCTGTGCCACGAGTCAGAAAAGGTCACTCTGTAGTCAGAGAAACTTACAAGACACCGCTCTACCCGGCACGTTCGCGGAATGAATGTCCGGAATGAGACTGAGCAAATAAGTATAGCTGCTTTTGGTTGCTTAGATCTACGTACCGATAGTTTATCGTAATCTCTTCCCCCCTGAGGATAATTCTCTTCGAGAAGACGCGAATCACCCTTCCACGTGCTGTTTCAAAGTAGGTGAATCGAACGTTAGCGACTTTCTCAGTTGCGTTGTTGATAAACGCCATTAAGCAATTATCGCTGGCTTCAATTGAATGTTCTGAAGCAGTTAGTAACGTTCTCTTATCAGTACGATCGGTCAAACCTTTGCTATACGTAAGTCGATTCACAAAATTCCTCGACGAGGGTTGGTCGTCGCGAACGAGAGATCCGAAATATTCGCCTAAAGAGACGTTCCCCAAGATGTTATAGCTAGTAAACAGACCTTCGCCGGCAATTTTTGATGGTTTGACGTTAGTTGGAGGTATTCTGTGTGCGTCCCACTTGTTTTGGCAAAGTTTGCAACCACAATGACCGTCGATGCAATCACGCCCTAACAGGCGACATTCACAGCTTGAGCTGTCACAGCTAACGTCACATCGGCAGGGTGGATAGCGCCGCTGGCAGGATATACAGCCACAAGAAGCGTCACACGTAGTTTTGTTGACGACGCATGGGTAAGTATTATCTTCGCATATGCAACCGTCTAAGCATTTCTCTGGGAGAGGTTGGTGTAATGGCTTGTTGATATTCTGGAACTCGGGAAAGCGCTCGGGGTGTCTGACAAATTCTTTTGGTCGGAACATTTTGTTAATTGTATCAGGAGGGCGTACAAAAATGTATGCACATTCAAATGTCTTTAATTGAGTGAGGACACGGTGAAAGAATGGAAGAAAGTTTTGATTTGGGAGATAGGCCTTTAGTTTCATGTTACGGGTGGTTGGGCGTATGACAGAGACTGACGAGCGTGCCAGTCTCAGGCTCTGTTACGCTGTCGCGCGACTTGTCGCTCGTAGTGCTAGCTACAGTTGCAGCACAATAAGGCTGATGCAATGTCAGAGCAACGAGCCGTACTGGATAGCCTGAAGTAACACGTAACAGTTAGATATCCAATCCTTCAAAACCATGCCGGTGTTCAATGCGGTTGGGTATCTTGAGTGCTGACCCTTTTGCCTAGGTAGAATAGAGGGGCTGGACTAATCACACTTTTTGGCGAACCGTTTCCTTTGCTTAGAGAGGCTTCTGCTCGGGTTATAATGGTCCGTTTTCATGCGGCCGCATAGGCAACCGTCTAGGCAACAGTACAGTTGAGAGGCTCAGCATGCGGTCTTTCGTTGGCCAGAAGGTTGAACGCGGCGTTATGAGCACTTATTATCGCATTACTAGCGCGTTTTGCAGCAAGCTTAATGCCGAGTACTATCCTCCCCGTTTCAGGGTTCCGACGCTTCAAGGCGTTCGAGCCTGTGCACAGCAACTCAAAATGCCTAGGGTATTCGAGGACCCGCCGGTGCTGGACCACATCTCTGTGTCCCATCGCTCAGGCAAAAGCTAAAGAGCGCTCGCCTTTCTTGCGATGGTCGATAATACTGCGTAACGCCACTCCAACCAGCCTGTTAGGCACGAGGTAAATGTCCCACCCTGCCAGATTGTTCCTCTGCCAAGGCCCGCAATTCAAGCATCTGATATTAAAGAATCGATGGCGACACAAGCCTAAGGTTTTCTACCTTCGCCCTTTAATCATTCATCAGCCTAATAATTGTGGTCGTCCCTAGTGTTGGAATCACTTTGCTGTATTTTACAGCTTAATGGTTATGGTTTGGCATCAACCTTGGATTTAAACGAACTCAACTGAGCCCTGAGCTTGGGCCTTGCTGGACTAAAACCAAACATTGTCGCCCTTTGGAGCAGTCTCCTATAAACGAGCGGGTCCTTACGGTAACTTATAGCTTGCAGGTTACTAGTACTCGTTTTGACAGATCCCTATTGTTAGCGATTCCGCATCTAGAGCGAGGGTGATACGGGCCTTAAGTGCGTTATTTCAGGCTATTAGAATGACCTTGGTGCCTTTAATCTTTAGGGGTAATTATGGTATTCTAAGGAAGCCTTATCCAGCCTCGGCAGAAGCCTATGATAATGCTGCTAGAGTTGCCAATCAGCATCAAGTTAAGTACGAACCCATTGAATTCTGCCTAAGCCCTCTTCTTATTGTCTTTCTCAAATCTACCAAGCTCTTCAGTATGGTGTTCCAACCTCAAGCTCCCACTGCAATACTCTGGTAGGAGGTACTGACCCGACGTGTGCAGGACCGAAAGCAATGAAAGTGACGCGATGATTGTCGGGAAGCCTGGAACACCGCCTCCTGATGACATCGAAAACGACGATTAAGAGCAAGCACTGCAAACCGGCAGTACGAACGCCGCTAACCCCTCGCTATATAGTCACCGAGGTATTTTACCTCGGCGAGCTAAGCGGCCTCAAGACTTCGACAATGTGACGGAAGCCAATTCAGCGAGCCCTAGCCTGCTCATTGGTTCCGTGGCTGACCCTCGTTAAAGTTCGCTCAATGACTATCCCGAATCGTTCGACGCTGACACAGGGGCTCCGCCTTCGGGTCTTTTGCGACAATTGGAGACCTCCGCGACTACAGTGTCGCAGCTCATCCTAGAAGTAAACCGGATTTATGCTGGTTTAGGTAGGCCTTCACATATCATTGACAATTCTGTTTGTCCAGTTCCTAATTCGAGGATAGTAAAGGTTGAGAAGAAATGTATTAAGGTCGTGAGCCAGCAGGCAGAAAATCCTGTCAAGTTAAGTAAAGAACAGTGGCGAGCACTAACTGCGTTGCATAAGACGCTTCTCGACGAGCATTATAACTTCTTCAGTGCGGCGCATCATCCAGTCACTAAGGGTCATGAGTTGAGGGAGCTTGCCACGAGGTATGCCATGCCTGCGAGAATGTGGCACAACGGTATTCATGCCTTTCTTCAGCTACTTCTTCATCGACTACCGGAGACTTTAGAATATATGCTGTCGTTTGTATACTTATTATATTCGATGATGGCTCTTTTCATGGAAACGGTATCTGACTTTCGGGAGACTTGGACTGAATGTCTTGGTGATCTTGCAAGATACCGAATGGCCATTAAGGAAGTCGATCTTCGTGATCGCGAGATCTAGTCTAACACCGCAAGAACATGGTATGACCAAGTGGCAGATCGCTCGCCTAACATTAGCCGATTACAGCACCACTTAGCGGTATTAGCACGTCCTAAGATCCTTCAGCAGCTCTTCCTATACAGCAAGGCCCTTGTGGCAGCAATCCCCTTTAAGGGAGCGGGCGAGTCAATACTCCTCCTGTTCAACCCTCTGCTTGAAGAGAACCAGGTGACCGCTTGTCCGTATCAGGTCACAGACTCCACCTTTACCTGTGCTGCCGCAGTCCTATTCAAACGCCGACAAGTACACGAATTTGAGCGGTATCGCATCCAGTTTGCCGCGCACTTAGAAAACCCGCAGACTTGGTTAAACCCACGTGCTAAGATCTAAGGTCTCGAGATCGCAGGTTCCCTATTTGCCATGATGTTTGGCTTTGGTCATCCCGAAAACACACTCTGGAATCTATTCCTTGGTCATTAGGATCACTTGAAGAGGCTATACTGTCACTAGTATAACAAAGACTTAGACAAACTTGGGAAGGACTTCGTCGTACAGGATCAGTTGATCCTTAATTCAGTGAGATACAAATACTGGTCGGAGAAGATCGAGAATCGTCGCACTAAACTGCCTACTACCACTTCAGCGGCGGACAAGACTTTCGTCATCAGTGACGATGTCACCTCGCATGTTGGACTAATGCTTTACAATATAATCTCCGCAATGGCCGGCCATGTTGGCGACAATAACGTTGTGCTCTTCATGTACGTGGTTCTGGCATATCTCTCGGCCCTGACCTGGGTGCCTTACGCTTCTGTCTACATTGAGGCTTGCATTCCATGGGAGCAAGTGGCTCAATTCCTTAACGCTGTCAATCGCTCCGGAATATCGTATGACGACGTCGAAAGCTCGGAGTTTCCTAGGTCGTGCGGTGGCAGCAAACGGCAATTGCCCGAAGACTTCTACATGCGTGGACTTACGGCGATGACGTACTATTATAAGCCTGGATTCTTTGAACCTGAACAGCTGGCCGACGAAGACGAGCGCTTTCTAGAACAGCCCAGCCATCATACGTTCAGAGTCGAGCGCTGTCTCTGGGCTGCCATTCAGTTGGCCAAATTGCCTTCTGAGGAGAATCCACGATGGTTGAGCTATAATGCAGAATCTAAGCAGTTCAGCGCTACTATGCATCTCAAGCCACTAGTGCTTGACGCTAAGATCGCACAACTTCTGGCGGAGAGAGCCGCAGCTCGAGTCCAAATACACTTCAGCAAACCTCAATTTCAGGAGAAATGGGAGAGTTACATCGCGCAATGCCTCCGCGAGCACAACTCTTTCAAAGGTTTCGTCTATACCTGGGAGACTTCCCCTGGTCTTCTGACCATCACTGCGACTAAACCGCCCGTGGACCCTACCGATCCAGGTTTTATTGCTCCGTATATCGCTTTCTCAGCACTTCCTGGAGAGCCGTTTCGAATGTTAAAAGAATGTGATGGTACGATTAGTTTCGAAACGGCTCGAGACGAGCCACCGATATTTAGAGGACAACAGTCGAAAGAATCATGTTGTTCGCGGACCGGCAATTCTGCGTCGAATAGTTGAGTGGAGAAGACGAAGGAGAGAAACCGTATACAACGAAGCATGGTGATACTGAATCCTCAAGTCACCTGCTCATACAACGGATGTATTTCTTCTTTATCGCGCATGAATTCTACCACTCTGCATACGACACGGATTGACGAACCAGTCTCATTAAAAGGCTTCTTCGAATAAATCGAAGCATTGATGTCATTTTCGCCTTGCTCAAAAGTCGCCTGGCAGTGAGACTCAAGTGGGTGTCATAATCATTCGTCTCTCTCTAGCAATTCCGTCACCAGTCCTCGACAGTTCGGTGATAATCCTCCCCTACCTTCTGACACTCGCATATCCGTGAAAACCACACAGTCATGTTCTCTATTAAAATGGGGATATGACATTGTAGCCGTGCCCGCGATTGTCCATCTGTAGCATAACCACTCGACAATTCCCAATGTCTGGGACAGAGGTGAAGAGGCTGTCATAGACTCATGCTCGCTAACACTGCTATTTGCACCAGGATAACTTAACAAATCACGAGCGCAAATGGTCTGCGAACCTAATTTCCAGGCAAGAGTTTGCAGGCAAAAATGAACTGATTGTCATTAAGGTCTGCATCTCTTCGATATTTCCTTTGGTCCCGACCTGCCTTAGTTCCATGATCCCTCGGCTTTTGACGTGCCACGCCGATCGCCTCGTGTTAGACGGACTCTCCTTGCAGTCCTCATTGGCGGGGGCCTCGACTGTCGCTCCTTCACCTCCGTCTTTAATGGAGGCGTTATAACCCGTGCGACCTTGGTCTTTTGACGTAGTGTACTGGATGGGGCCGTGACGGCGACCCTTAGTTGCCTGTCCCTTTCCGCAATTCTAGCGCTGCGACGCGGTTGTTTGGGAACAGCTCCGGTTCTAACGCCTCGTGTTCTCCTGCTCGTCAAATTTGCTTTTTGATCGCTATGCAGTGTCCTTGCCTCTTTCACACTACTTGTAACAACAGTCCTAGAGTCTTGCAGCCCTCCAGTTGACGTTGCATCAGCGGCACCGGATGCCTTGTGGCGAGAGAGACCCGCGTCTCGACCATTGTACCTCCGCCGTTTCGAAGGTTGTTGGTTTTCAACTACGTCATCACCGCGGCTACGCTTGGGTGTCTCCTCTGGGCGGAAATCGGAGGCGACGCGGTCTGCGGGCCCCCGATGAGTACCTTCCGGGCTCTGTACCCCATTGGTGACTGCGGGTTGGTGACCTGATGTCTTTCTCTTCCCTCTGCCAGTTCTTCTCTCCGCATGAGACGTTTCAGCACCTCCAGGACCTAGAGCCAGGCCGTCGTCAGCTTGACCACTGCTGGGGATTGGCGCCTGCTCGAAAAGGACGGGATATTGGGGGCCACGAGGCTGTTGTCTGTTGCCTTCGGCAGCAGCGGGCGGCCGTCCACTAGTGGGATCAGAAGCTGCAGGAGCTTTCACTACCGCTTCATCATCGGGTTCCTCGTGGATCCACGCCAATCCCGGCAGCTCACCCCATTTGGGGTTCCAGATCCCATCTTCAATCCAGTTGTGCTTCACACTTTCATAAGCCATGGCATCGATGTCGATAAACCCATTGGGTCTGGTGTAGTTAATCTCATCTTTGATCTAATCACGCTCTTTGGATATCTGGTACAGGAATTGGTGATAGGGACGAGATGCTTCAGGATCGCGTACGGTGGGCTTCGGACGAGGGGTTTGGGGAGTAGGTCCCAGTGGCGTCTGGATATACTTGACGGCAGGTTGTGGAGGACGCTTCTGTCGTTCCGACTGGCTGGTACCAACGAGGAAAAGCGAGCTACCAAAGATAGGCCGTTGTTCCTCCTGTTCTGGTTCGGGCTCGTGTTCCGGCTCGAGTTCGGACTCCTCTTCATGACCCCAACGATAACCATGTTCGGGTTTACGAAGAGGACCATCCTTTGGACGATCACCGTAACGCTATTTTGGATCCATCGGATAACTGCCCTTGGGCCATGCTGGACCCTATTCATCCCCCTAGATTCCTTGTTCCACCTAACGACTTCTGATATTGTTCTCAGAGTTGGCTTAAAGATCCATGCTTTTATCGAACGGTAGCGTCAGCCTGCGCCCTGAGACTTTCGCAACCGACTGGTGAATAAGCCGCTTGCTCTCTCGGTTGGCCTGGCTCTTGAACTGGTTGTATGGTGTCGACTTACTATGGGCTTTGTCTCGCAGATGTTGTTGATATATTTCGTCGATAACGGGAGGCTCAGGGGTCGGAAGCTGCGTGGTCTCACCTGACTCTAAATATAGTGGCGGAGATTCATCGTAGCGTCGATCTCTCTCATAATCCAGCTGTTCCGGGTGTTAGTCGAATCGTCGAAGCGCTTCAATAACCCCCTGAGGTGAGACGCGGCACTGAGGATTGAAGGCCATCTTTGTGATGATAGTGGAGCGTGTGGTATAGGTTGGTAAGTGACGGTACGAGAGGAGTTGGCAACATCGATGGGGCAAGCAAAGAGTTGAAGGGAGAGGAAAGTGCATTTGGACGCGGACAGAATCTGGTAAGCTAGATTGGCCCGCTGTTTAACCGACGTAATTACAACCGGACTGCTTCCTAATCGGGCCACGGCTCAGTTGCAACGAATCACTGCAGCCGGCCAAGCGCTCGCCAGTCGTACGCGCTACAATACGGAGAGCTCTCGTCCATTCATTCCCGGCCAAGATCACCCGATCTTGCTATCGCAAAAGAGCGTGGGGATGGTAGAAAAGGACAATCTCTCGGTCAGGTCCTCAATCACTTTTCTGCACACATCGTACCTAGATCAACTTCTTTGCCTAATCATTCCAGTCCCTCATCTTTAATCGGTGGCTCTGTGATCATTTATTATGCTCCGCCTCAGCCCTCAACCTCATCCCCATCCTCTTGCTCTCTTTTCACTTGTACCTACGAACAAGCGGGCTTGGGCCGTTCTTAACCATCCTGACAACCGCTACCTGGTCTCGACTGTCGACGATCCTGAGAACCGCAGGAACACTACGTATAGACTCAACGTCGGCCTCCACATCGGGTCAAAGTCGCGCTACACACTGGCCACGATCGGACGCTGCGGCGATATTACAGTGGAAGGATCGAGCATCTCACGCATCCAATGCTCGTTCGAAATCCACGAGGAAACGGAGGAGATCATGCTCCAAGATCGGTCGAGCAACAAATCGACACAGCTCTTCGGGGTGACTGCCATGCCGTTCGAGCAACGGCGTCCTTATCGTCGAGTCGTGGTGGACGAAAAGGTCAATCTGGAATTCGGGTTTAGAGGCGTCGCATCTGATCTTGTCCGATTTCAAATAGTTTAGCACGACTGTTCTTAACTCAAGGCCAGGATGCAGATTGGCTACCGAGAAGACAATCCCCGCCAGACTCGGACTGTCGTGGACGAGACTCCGACCATTGTACCATCTCAGCGCGCTACCCGGATCCATACTCCTGGCAATCCGGAGAAGATCAGGTACTCAGAGCGGAAAAAGCTTGGAAGCGGGGCCTTTGGTACGGTTTTCAAGGTCGCGAATGTCGACTCTGGTGAGCACCTGGCGGTCAAGCAGGTGAAGTGGTCTGGTCTTTTGTCCCGTGAATACCTTGTGTTGAAGCGGGAAGTGGAAACTCTTTCTCGCATTTCTCATGTAAGCTATATCCGCTTGGGGCCCCTTAGGAGTCAGCTGACAGTACCAGCCGAACATCGTGGAATTTATATCAGAAGGAAGAGGAGAGGAGCATCTTGACATTTTCATGCAACTCAAACCTGGTAGCGTCGAAGACCTAATTCGCGACGACCTCTTTGTAAGGGATCCACCTTCAGCTAGTCCCCTTCTTCACCATGTCCTTAAAGCACTCGACTACCTCGAGTGCGAAGGCATTATCCACCGAGACGTCAAGCCCGAGAATATCCTTTATACGCATTCACTGGCTGGCGGCTATGAGTACTAACTTTCAGACTTCGGTCTTGCTAACGTTATTGGTGACGCCCGAACTTATGCTGGAACGGGGATTTACATGCCCCCCGAGCTAGATAACTACCCTGGAGCACGACAGACATCGAAGATGGATATCTGGTCCCTCCTTGTCACACTTGCGTACGCGATGGATGTAGGGGGCTTTCGGGGGAAACCGTTACACACAACGTCACTGAGAATCAAGGCGGTTCAAGAGGCGGTCAATGAGGAAATCTTTCACCGCCTCCAAGACATGGCAATTGTCGATCCTAGCAAGCGAGCAGCGGCGGCGGACATGCTGGAGAAGCTCTTCGCTGGGGAGGGTCGCACCACTCCACGCAATCAGATCCGTACCACCGCAACGGACTCAGAAAACGCAGCACAAGGGCCATCGACACCGCGCATTGAATCAGACAATGTCGCTAGCGCTAAGGAGCGTTCAAGGCAATCAATCAATCCTTTAGTGGAGAAGCACCTGAAACAAGCGGGCGCTCTCGTGACGGGAAAGCGTCTGAGACAAGCGATCAAGCCTGGAGCTGAGAAGCGTCCAGGACAAGGGCTTAGACCTGTGAATTATTCACTAGCGTTCGATCCTATAGGCCAGAAGCGCAGGAGACAAGTGCCCGGTCTTATAATCTCAAAGGTGCCTACTATCCCTGGCGCATTCCCTCGCTGATCGCCGAGGAGAAGATGCTGAGAGGCTTCTTCTCTCCATCATCTGCGCGCTTCTGCTCAACGTTGAAGACAGGTTTTCAGCAAAAGGTTAGTGAGGAGAGTCAAGTGCTCAGATCAAAGGTTCAGGTTCTAACTATTTGCGGGTTTGCATTGTTGGAGGCACGCGGGTCTGTTAGGTAAAACTCACGAATACGCCTTTTGTCCCGGTTCAAATTGCTCCTGGTCATTTCTGAACTCGATTTCGGGCTACTGTCGGGGGCATTGTTGCTATAAGATGGTTAGTCCCATGAGCCTAGCGCGTGAAATGGTGTGAGAAAAGATTGATGAATTCGTCAGTGAGGTATATGGCATTGGCAAGAAGTCCAGCTTGTAGTAATCGGAAATTTTGGTCTCATTCGAGTGCCAAAAACCGAGGCCTTATTCAGCCTGGTCTGAGCAGTTTGATGAACGCGAGAGCCGGGCGCAGGAGCCCGCTGGCGAGAAAGCCGCGATGCAGCTGCTGCGCAGCCCTAATCCCGATGCTTCGATGAAAGTCGACGTGGCTTACCTCGAGCAACCGCCTACAAGTCTTGAGTTTACGGTGACGGAAGTGCTGTTATCACAACCTACGAAAGTATTTAGTCTACCCTTGCTCAGGTCCAGTACAAAGTTGTTTGCTGAGATACGAATGATTTGAGTCTACCTCGACTGCGCTCCTGGAATCTCAAATTCTAGCACTGGAGGCTGATACTGCATGCGCTCGGTTGTAGCTTGAAAGCTGAGGTTCGGGTTAGAGCTGTGCTCCATCCGACTTCTGCTTTCCTTCTCCTCCTGGATGATCTGGCAACAAGTGCAACAAAGCGCTCCACAAAAGTCTGCGGCTAGGCTTGACCGAATGCCGTGTTTGCGCCGGAATTTTCGCCTAGTGATGCACTGCAGATATGGATGAACGCCAAACTGAGCTGCTAGACACCACAAGCAGCACTAGCAGGAATTAGTGGCTTAGAGTAACATAATATCATGAGGACATGCCATCATCCCGCATCCACTTTCATTCCCATCACCTTCCTCCCGCTTCCGAGTTCTGCCATACAGCACGCAGGGGCAACATGTTCCCAGCCATCCTGATTGGATTTAAGCCCACTGCCAAGCAAAGGCCAGCATCCAACTTACCTGTCGAGCAAGGGGAGCAGCAGTCCAGTAACTTGGAGGTCCATTGCGGTCGAGCCGCCTCAACTCTGGCAGGTGAACTAGGGGTTGCTCTTGGGCTCATTCTGACGTCGAATGTGAAATGACAATCGGAGCGTTGGATTACCGAAGACAAGCACTCGCAGTATATAATCCATCTCGCAGTGGCTCACTGACTCATCAAGATTTGCAAATTTTCACTAATGTTCAAGTCCAACTAAAAGCGTACGTAGATCCTACATAAGCATATCTCTTTACTGCCTTTGAAAGCAATTTTCAGTTTGTCATATGTCCTGTGACATCGAGGAGAGGAACGATAAGGGCGTAAACATGATACTGTTCATAGTGGGCAGCGAAGGCCGACTCTGCGACCTATACGGGATGCTGCCTACGAAACTTACCCTCGCGTTGAGAGCCAACGCACAGAGGCGAATGGACGCGTCATGTCAGCGGCAAAACGCGTCCACAACCCGGCAGAACAGAAAGAAGGAAACACAACACTTTGTTTTTCTCCCACGGCGTACGAGACAAAATGCCCACAGCCTCATATGCCCCATCGTTGTGTACTCCGCCCACTTTATACCCCTTAGTAGTATTGTACCCTGAGCTCTTAAGCGTATTCTCTTTGGCCTTAATGATATCACCTGGGTCTCTCATAAATGCTCTCCGGGAAGTTGCAATCTCGACTCCCCTTGCGACAATCTTAAAGATTTCGATTAGTTCGGACATTGTATTCTGCATTGGTCGACTTACTATTGCACGAAGGCCGAGTTTCGTCGCACTTTAAGATCAGTCAGTCGTTGCACGAAAGACTGAGGTTAACGTACTTTAACCTTTCTATGGCGGCAAGTGAGGCAACCAGTTTTGGTTCTCGTGTACTTTTTCTTCAGACCTGTTGTATCACCGGGACGCACTGGCGGCATGCTTGGGGCCAAAGTAAGGCTGTTAGATAAAGTGCGCTGTAAGTATGGTATTTAACTCACTAAAGGATCCCAGTCACTATTGTGAACAGAGACTGCATCAGGACCCATGCTGGATTGACTTCCTTCTCTGACAACTATCGGATGAGAGTATTTGGTTGCAACCACAACCCAATCATCAGGTCCTACATTCACCTCAAGCTTGACGACAACGTGAAAATACTGTTGTTGAGCTCGCGTCTTGTTATTGTTTTCGGTCGCCTTCTGAAACTGGATTCGTTCGAATGTATGGTTGTTTGGCGCAGAATGAGAGGTCGTGGAATATTGGCCGTTTTGTGAAATGGTGACCACTGCTCGGGGCTTGGGAAGGAGTAGGAATAATAGCGTATCTCGTCGGGACGCTCTCTGTTGCTTTGTCTTCTTTAGGTATATGCTGCATAAGGCCCCTTAGCTCACTTTCAGGATTGTCAGTTGCTGCCGCCGAGATCGAGACAGCGAAGCCTTGCACCTGTTCTGCACGATGATTCCGTTGGAGATACGCCTGACCATCTTGGCAGTGTATCTTAAACGTGAACCCACACGAAACGCTGAAATAGTTTTCTCTATAACAGATCCATTCATCGTCAACACGAAAGAATCCCTCCGGAATACTGGCAAGAATTCCGATACTAAGAGCCTGACCTTGAGATCCTACCAATGAATGAATCATTTGAGTGTTGAAAAAAAGTGGTCCTTCTGGCCGTAGTGGAGGCTGCAGCTGCATATAGGTGTACAGAGGAATAGGAGAATAGCCATCACTTAGCCAGATACCGTTGGAAGGAAAATAGGGAGGCATGAAAGTGGGTGACGGAATGCTGCTATGTGTATTCGGGGCCGGATACATGGCTCTCGGCGACCGTTAGTGATGTAGAGTATTCGAAGGAGAAGGGATTAATTCGTCGCCGGACTGAGGAGGTGTTGGGAAGAGCGAACCCGACGTGTTGCAGCTAAACAGCAAATTGTCAGCCCTTATATTGCCAGAAATCTTGAGAATATAGCTAATCTTGACCAACCCTCCCTCGCGGCCTTTCACCGGTCCCCCAGCCTCTCCTCATTCAGCCTCAACACAAGGTTGGACGAGCGGGCAGCATGATTGGAGTTTCTTTAGCGTGTCAACAGGGATCAATCTCGTACGTAGTCACCAAGCCTAAGCTCGCAAAATGAGTGGTATTGGTGTGCCAGCGCTTCCTGACACATGCTGCATCAGCTTGTGCACGATAGTTGTTACGCGTCGACGCCACGCGTCAGCGCACCGCTGTTCAGCTTCATCGAACTTGCTGGAGTAAGGCCAGTGCTCTCTGTTATGTTGTTCATCGTCGATGTGAACATTCACCGGCATTATCACTCACGCTTCCAAGATTAGGACGTTGGACGACATTTCTATCGATCCCTCAAAACAATGGTAACGTTAATATTGATTAAGTTGACTCCTGAGTCCTGCCCTAAGTGGTCTCCCACGTTAATGATCCTACCAGAAGAAGTCTTGCTCATGATTCTAGAGCAACTCCTCGTCAGCGACGGTACTGTTTGGTTCGGTGAATCGGTCCCCGAGTTGGCTCGATATTCACGCCCGGAAGCACATTATCTGCGGGTTTGCCGACGTTTTTATGATCCGGGTAAGCGTCTTCTGTATAGCGGCAATGTCTTTGGAGTTGTTGTACAGTATAAGCTAGAATCGATCAGAGACCACCTTCCAGAAGCATTTTTCATTGTTAACGATGACACAAAGATTGCGAGGATCGACTTTTATCTGGCCAACTGGGTCAAACAAGATGCACGAAAACGAACCGGACCGTTCGGCTGCGGCCACACAAATTCACCCGACCTCGCCGACGGTCGTCATTTTGTTCCGCTTGCTCAGCTACTCGAAGGTTAGCGCTGCGAAAGTGACCAATACAACGCATTGTGTCAGATGAAGCGAAATATAGCCTGGATCGGCCGTAACGTTATGCAGTTCAACGTTCACAAAGTTCACATTGTCTGTCCACACCTCTTCTACCACCTCCTGGAACCTCTGCAATATTTGCGCGATGTGAGCGTTTCTTTCGCGGAAGTGTCTCATGACTACATTCAGTATTTCCAGGCAAATCGACATGCAACAGCGTCATCACCATGTCATAAGCAGTATCGCGTGCTGCAAACGCTCCACGCCCGGACATGCGCTTGCGACGACTTCAACTTGGAATTAGCTTGGGTTCAGATACAGAGTGAGAGACAACAGGTACGCATGCATGCATGGACGGTTTTAAGTCACTATGATTACGAGTCTTGTCAACAGATTATCTACGCGAAATGGTTCTGGTTGCTCTGGGAATACCTTTAGGCAAAAGACTGCTTTGAACAATTTAACACTCTTAGGAGGAGAACTCTCGAAGACGTAAGGGATTATACTATAAGGCAATTGGAATTAAAGAAACGGCTATTAGCGTCTACTGTTGTGGAGCTCTCCACAGAGAGAGAGCTGATAAGCATTAAGCCATGAGCATTAACGCAGTTTGCGTGGAGTAGAGGAGTGCTAGGACCTGCTGGCACGGAGCTTAAAGGCAGCTTGTAGTCTCATCGCCCACGATTCGGCTTCTATAACTGCTGGCAGCTCGTGTGGTTCAGGGGTTTTTGTTTGATAAAGATGGCTTACTGTACATTCTTAACTGAAAAGCGCTTTAGCTGCTTTCAAGCCTAGTTACGTCCATGCTTTTAATTATAACCTAGATCTCTGTTTAACCTTACGAATGAACACTATATTCACAGCTTTAGGCGCAGCATATGCCCCTAAGCGATTTACAGTAGTGCCTATTTGTGTTACATCTTAAGCTTTATTATGAGACTTGGTTCTTAAGGGCTTGAGACTAATGAGGCTTCAGACTGTTTTATGAAGTGTATAATAATACGATAGACTCGCTTGCGTTCTTTTACCGGTTCCTAGCCTCTCCTTATGCATCATTACTTAACCAGAAAAAGGACCACGTAACTAGAATATCTTAGGACTAGCGTATCAGCAATAATTAGATCTTATTGGTAGTCATCGAACCTTATCTAGCTTTTAGTACCGTTTTCGAGTCTTCCCCCTTAACGCGAGGTGGCTGATTCTGACCGGTCAGGGTGCATTAGATGTCTAAATGCCGCGCAAGCCTTTGTTCTAATGGGACGTGTTGAGGCTTAATGGCCTCCTGCATGTTGGGTCGCGTTCGTGTGCTCGCTAATCGTCCACCACTCGTATACAAAGTGGTACTCTCCAGCCAATTGTCGATTCAGACTAGCTTACTCCCAGTAGTGAGGTCCGAAAACTTTTCTGATTGCGAACTTTGACGCGACGGGCTCCTTAAAGCGATCCAACAGCCCTGCCGTATCTTGACGGAGGGGTTGGTGAATAACACATACGATTTTTCGCGTCAGATTTTACCTGTCGCGCTGTAAGACCTCCTCCGCAAACGAAGTCCGTTCCGTGCACTATCCCACAGGCAACCACACTGCTGGTGCTTCATGCCCTGTTGTGTTAAGAGATCGGTGTCTTCTAACCGACTCACTAAGGTTCTACATGAAGCTTTAAGCAGGCCCCTGTAGTTAGTGACTAGTCTGTTTAGGGGACGACTTGACTTATCTGAATTTGTGGCTGCACGGAACCGCTTCTAGCAGTACCGAAGCTTAGCGTGCGTGCTATCGCTTTAGGGGGGGAAGCTTTTAGACCTATGATAACAAACATAGAGTCTCGAGCCTCTTGTTACGACTGAGTGGCAAAGAATGCGAACGCGCAGCTTTGTAGGGAGGATTCATGGTTGCGCCGTGTCGTTTGCTTCCTTCTATGCTCTTGTTGCTGCAGTCAACCTCACATATTGGCAATTTTGCTATATCCTTAAAGCTATACTCATCGATTTTTGAGGTACTACACTATGACAGGTTCAGATCTAGTAAATTAGTGAGTCTCTAATTTGAGTTGCTTGAAAAGGTCATTCCTTATTTTATTAGTCCACACTAGTGCCGATTTTGTGAGCGCAGCTTTTCACGAAAATGCGACTGGTTACGCTACGAGAAAACACATTCGGATACAACGAAAGTCCGGCGATATGGCTACACAAGTAATTGGGACAGAGTCGAGAATGATTACCGAACACACCCTTTCTATCACAATGTTGAACAATTCATGAAAGACTCACTTTTCCGCTGTCCGTTTGACAAGTGTGGCACCCGCCCAACTTCAGATAAATTTATCTTCAAGTAAGTGCTGCCCACAAGCTCAAGGGCTCGTACTCAGAGATTTAAGGAGACACCTCGATGGTTATATAAGACCCTACACATGCAGATACACCAAGGTTCACGCCAAGTCGTACAGCTATTTCCAAAATTTGGTGGATTATGAGGTGAGATCGCTCCTATGTCCATTCTCTCCTTACCTAGCAAATCGTGATCACCCTGCAGCAGGCTTTAATAGCGAGACTGAATACACGGATCATATGATAAGCAGTTATGGATGATTAGAACGCAAGATGCGCTGTCGAAACTGCGCTTAATGGAAGTACAATTGTAGTGGCGAAGTTCCATGTAGTTACTGTAAAGACGAGTGCTTTTACCTAACGGACTACGTGTAAAAGGCTACTAGAATAATGCCAGCGTTAGTCGATCACTAGGACATTCGCGCCCTCTCTACTAAACGTTCAAACTCATCCGGAGTAGGGCCTGACCGTCGGTCAAAAAGGTTGAGAATAGCTAGGAATAAGCGCGGCTCGAAACATTAAAGCTAGATTTTGCAACTAAAGGAGTAAAACGACGACGCGTTGCGTAACACACCGGATCACTCTACCGAAGACACCATTGTATGTGCGCCCGTGGATAAAATGGCTACCCCGGCGAGTGTTGACGTTCAGGACGCTGCGCTATTGACCGTTCCGCAGACTGATAGCATAGAGCTTGAAGACAATCTAGCTCTAGAGCAAAGCAAAACAGGTGTATGGTTCCATCTGAAGCCGCGAGAGTCGGTGCAAGTGTACATCGACTAAACCCTATAGAGGGATCTCGAGACCGATCCAAAATTTGTTACCTTCAGCGAAATGGATCAGCTTAGGGTAGGGAATGGTGTGATTGATGCGGAGAGAATGCTAGATATAGTTAGGACGATCTGGGTTAGACAATACGGTGGCGATCTGCAGATGGCCTTCTGGAAACAATTATATGAATGCCTTTAGCAGGTCGTGGAAGTGTAAAGGTATCACTTACGACTGACAGGCTATATCGAGTAGTATTAGACGCAAGCAGGTCCCTTCTAAGTACGTCTAAATCCTTAATCAGCTGCGTACTTGCAATAAAACCCTAATATCTAGAAGATGTATCCCGATCGGGTTAAGAATCTTGTATTCGACTTCTTTAAGGCGTTTAAACTCGAGGTAATCTTTTATATAGGATCGAGTGCCGTGGAAGGATCGATATATTTAAAAGAGGCTTAACACTGTCTAAAATTAGTGATAGAAATCGAGGCTTGGATCCGTGGCGAGAAACCGCGATTTTCATACCAGGAACCTGTGATCGATAGCGCGAGCTCGGTTATAGCAAACCAGGCTTGCGAAGAAGCGACAAATCAACAACACCGCCAGCTATTATCCCAGCAGCTACTGTTTATGTAGGGAGATATGTCTTTAATATTAATAGCTCCGACCGGAAACACATATAAGACATACTATTCATTTACTAATGAATTAAATGAGTACAATCCTGATTTTGTCCCGGCGAGGATGTTAAAATTAACGAGCTTTTCTACGCTTCCGACCTAACGCCTTATCTTTTTATACACCGATACTGTTTCCGCATATATACTTTAAGCATAGCCTCGTCCTAAGCCTATCTGTCACGACCTAGAAAATATCTTTAATTTTACACTTTGAAGCGTTGTGTATGTTATTTAATAGCCTAAATCCTTTTAAGTTTACCACTAAATTGTATGGCATTAATGTACACTTAGCCCTACTAACTCACTAAACCTAGAAGCATTTAGTCCGCTCAGTGCAGTGGGGAGACCACCTTAACGCACCCTGCTGACATAGTACAGCGATGAACTCAAATCTCCCTTATAAACATCGGCCTATATCCCTGGTCTTTTAGCTGTTCTGGCGCAAACGCTTCGTTGGTCATAACGCCCAGCGGCTCGTGCCCTAGCATCCTAGTACTGGCATCCCTGCTCAGCGCAACCAAACCATTGACACCGTTGACGTTCGAGACGAACATGACCTTCTTATCCTTACTCAAACTCATCATCCTCGGCGCAATACCGCCGCTGCTCACCTGGCTCTTAAAAGTAAGTATAGGAGTCGTATCATCCGCGGCTTTCTTCTCTAACGCAAAATGGCTAATCGAATCTGTCTCGTTCCCGGATAGTCTGTTAGAGACGTATATTGCACCGGATTTCGCAACTACCAGTTCACCTGCAGCGGCGCTTGCCGCATCCTTAGGCGGAAACCCTGGACCGTAGGTGCTCTTCGCATCGGTCTGCTTTAGCGTTAAGCCTTTCGTGGCGTCTGTATAGCTGACGCTGAACAAGTGAATTATATTACTAACCTCACACACGACGATATAATGGCTCGCCTTATCCCTACCATCAAGTTGGAGGAAGGCGCCGTGGCGGGGTCCTAAGCCGGCGTCGATCTTAACAGTATTAAGAGGTGTAAAGGCGTCGGTTTTGGAGTCGATAATATAGAGTATGTCGCCGCTAAGGTCGTTAACAATGAGGAAGCGGCCGGTAGGATCGAGGACACTCTGGTGAGCGCGGAGCTGGGTCTGGGATTTGCTGTCAGGACCGTGTTCGCCCTCGAGTGGGACTTGCTTGAGGATGGTGAGGGTGCTATCTGCGGCGTCGCTGTTCCAGATGTCGATTCGACCTTGGCTGTAGGAAGATCCGATGAGGCGCTCTTTACCTTGGGTGAATGTGAGGTGGACAGTGCCGCTGGAGCCATTCCAAGCGGCTGTCTCTTTGGAAAGCTGACCTGTTTTGGGATCATAATTAAACAAACGGGTGGCGTTGCTGTTTTCGTCAACTGTATACAGCAGGTTGGGCTCTTTGAAGACCATCCAACTGGCGACCTTGCCAGTTTTGGAAACATTGGCGTTTGATCTAGGAGAAAAGGTAGCGCCATCGAAATCAATGCCGACGAGTTGGCCAGAGGCGCCGACTAGAAGTCTGTGTGTGAAATCTGACAAGGAATGTGTAATTGTCTAAACTAGAAATGAGCGCTCAG